>JACSZP010001159.1:0-18284 GCA_016161895.1 Pinna nobilis
GCATTGACAGAGCAATATGTTTTAAAGAACCTTATAATGAAATTTAACAGCAATAACTACATTCCTGACTTCTTTTGCTATTCTCTCCAAATAGTCAGACACCACATAGCTTTCAGATATTTCTTTAGAACTCTCAAAGTGTACACCAAATTTGTAGGATCGCCGATTAGACACAGACAATATTATTGTTTTCAACAATACAAACAAATTCTTCATGGATGAATGAATGAACCTATATTTACCTGACTTGTTCATCTTACTAGTAGATATTTCCTGAGGGCTAACTACTGGGGGCTTTTTTTAAGACTGGCTACATTCATTACCATGTATTGCCTTTATCCAGCAATATTTCAGGTAGAGAAAAAAACCTGTCTTTCAACTTACTGATCAGAAAGACGTTTGTGTGTGAGAGTATGATATTTTAAAGAGTTGTAAAGAGTTGTGATAAGTTTAGCTTGATATTTAACTTCAAATTCTGCTAAATAGATAATGTTCTGTTGCTAAATATTTCTAAAGTTTGTGACTATGTATATTACCTTTATCCCAATGAACTTGAAATAAAGACACAAGTAAAACTGACAGGTCTGCCTCATATGTAAAGTACATGTATCAAGGTCACCTTGATCTAAGCCTTGAGGTTGATAGTGAGGAACTAATGAAAACCAAACTCTACAATTAAACAGATGACTTCAATTTCCCTATTGTTAACTTTCTGTTTTATGTAGCAACATTCTAACAATACCTGGATATGGTGTATACATCTCTGAGTTGATAAGATATTCTACAGGTTGTGTTCCCTCTTAGGATTTTATTGATAAATAATTGTATTCTAGAGATTGTGTTACCTTCAAGGTTTTCTTTATACAGAGTTGCCATTGACAAAGAAGCCACCTTACCAAGGGTTCCTGATCGTTAGATTGAAGTCTTACCTATATAAGTTTTTGGTCACTATCATGTGGTCATTGGTTTGGCCATTACCTAATATCGTTGTCACAGATCATCAGATATATATTCCCTATGTTGTTATCCTAATCCCGTCTTTTTGTTCTTGTTTACTCTTGTTACTGAATATGAATTATTCCTGATTTGAAACTCGAGAGACATTGTGGTTGCAGCACATGAACCAGGAGTTGCTTACGGCTCCTGTAGCACTTGGACTCACTCCCAATCTTTAATGGGTGTTGATGCTACTTATGGATTATTATTTTTGATATTTTCTCGTTTGATCTTGGCCATGGTTTTTTATCTTATGTTCAATTAATGATTTTTGCAGCACATGAACCAGGAGTTGCTTACCCTCCTGGAGCACTTGGACTCACTCCCAATCTTTATTTGGTGTTGATGCTACTTATGGATTATTATTTTTAATATTTTCTCGTTTGGTTTTGGCCATGGTTTTTTATCTTATGTTTGTTTAATTATTTTTTGAATGCCCTTTTGGTATCTTCAACTTCGTTTTTCTTTTATTCTGTACACGACTGTTTCTAGTAGTTATCACATTACTGTTTGTGGAATTGCCTTTATTTGGCTATTTTGATTGCTGCACAAAATCAAAGTTTTGAAGCAATAACAAAGGCACGATATAGTGTATCACAATACTTGGTTGTTTTTTTTTTCTTTATTGGTAGACTGAGATATAGTCATCAGATGTTTCTGAAGCAAACTATCAGTTTTAATGGTCTTCCATCATAAGGTCATCTGGAATTACTGCCTAATTTGTCTTAAGAGACTATCCAAGGGAAGATGCAAACATGGTCAACTAAAAGCAATATTTTCTCTTGTTCAGTTGGACAAATGCCTATCAAAAGTTACTTGTCCAATCCAACAAGTACTTGATGAATATAACTTGTTTGACAGCAAAATCACACAAACTGGACAACGTTAAATTAATGTTGAATCCCATCAAAACTCTGCGCCATTACATGTATATTTAAATGGTCTTAATCTTTGTCGTTCACAGTTCAGAAAACAGAGTCATGAGAATAAAGGTTTGGATGAACCTCAGACAGAGAAGAAAGGCAGCTACGAGAATATAAACGACCTTGGGAAAATCAATCCAGCACTAGCAGATGAATCAGAGGACGGCAATGGTACACTTAGTCCAAGGTATCAGGGATCAACTGTGTAGGAGAATTTCACGTAAGTCTGATTTTACAGTCAAACCCAGATATCAGTGGAACCTGAGTATTTTAAACCAAAGGGAATTGATTTTTCTTTCAAATAAACAGGGTTTTCATAATGACCAGATTCAACTAGTGATAAAGTCATTCAGGCGGGGAATGAAAATCATGTCAAATTAAGCGGGATTTCAATGTATCCGAGTTCAATATAGGTGGGATCCACTGTATATTGAAACTGAATTTTTTTTTTCAAATAAAGAAGCTTTTCAAATAACAGGTTGAGGGGCCTCCGTGGCCGAGTGGTTAGCGTGTTCGACTTCGAGCCGAGGGGTCCGGGGTTCGATTCCCGCAGCGCCACTCCGCGGTTGGCTGCCCTGTCTTTCGGATGAGACAGTAAAAACCGAGGTCCCGTGTCACAGTAGGTGTTGGCACATTAAAGAACCCTCCCTGCTCATGCGGCACACGGTGACGTCTCCATATGAATGAAATATTCTTGAGTGGGACGTTAAACAACAATGCAACAACAATAACAAGGTGAGAATGGTAGTACAGTTAGCTAGTCAGAAAATTAAAGTCATTTAAAAATAAGTAGAATTCCAATATACCAGGGTTCAAGATAAATTGGTTCAACTGCAGTTACATTTTATTGTTGTTATCTTAGAAGTTCTTTATTTTTGAAAGAAAAAAAGCTGAACTTTCTAGATAATTTCCAGATGAATTACCATGACACACTTGAACATGTAATTGTTCTTGGTTAAAATTCTGGATCCAGTTGCACAATGCATCATTAAATGAACATCAGTGAGTTCATAGTTAAACTACANNCCTGTTCTATAGTATGGTTGCTAATATTCAGATGACGCAGTTAAAACTAAGGTTTTGTTTTTGTGCCTAGAAAATCAACCAAGATCTCAGATCTAGGGTTTCTCATGGGATGACCAGACAAATAAAATGCAACTGCTGACTCATTCGAACCAGGGAAGGCCATGTTGAAATGATTTTTGTATCCATCTTGTTTTATGAGTTTACCTACTATGCGTAAGAAGTAGTAGTGTAGTGGTTAGCTGGCTCGCTTCTCACCAATGTGCCCCAGGTTCGAGTCACAGCCAGGGGAGTATCTGAGATGGTGTGGTGGTTGCCAACTCGGACACATGGGTTTCCTCCAGGTACTCTGGTTCCAACATCAGAGCCAACAAGAGACATTAATATAAGTCATTGAAACTTGTTTGTTAATCATTGCAAAATAAATAAAGATTAAACTAAGAAGTTTGCAAAGCTTTTTGTAATACAGAAATTCAGACATTTATATTTTGTCATTCTCCTTTCAGATACAGTCGTCCAGTGATGTCAAGTCATCCAGTTTCCTTCTTGTTCTTTGATGAGGAATATAACAGGAAAATCATTTACAGTTGTCGAGGGGTTCTACATTACCCATCAAAGACATCTTACAGAGCTTCTTTCTTAGGAACTCCCCAGATTTCTTCTTCTTGAGTGACTTTTAGTATTATTTTCAGGGAAAGCATTTGCTACTTTTAGTCTTTTGAAATTCCAAGTCTGTTGAGTGTTTTCATTTTTCTAGGTTGGGTGACATTAGTGAAATTGTCCCCGTTACTTCCTGAATCTTTGACCAGTATAATCTGTCTATACCTGACCTTGACTATCCCGGATCCTTGTCTAATCTGGTATTTGATATAATTTTTCTATTTATTCAGCAAATAATATATTGTGTACTTTTTATTTCAAATTTTGGCTTAAATGTTTGCTCCCACTGGGAAAAATAGTGGTTAATTACACTATGCAATTTGAACAGGTAAATATTTTGATGTAAACCAAGAGATGCCCTTGATTTGATTGTTGCAGAATGTTTGGCAGCGTATTATTAGCACTAGCTTCCACCAGGAACTAATTCTCAAAACATCCCCAACCTTAACCCTGTTGGCAAACACTAAGGACTTGTTTGGGAAAGGAAAAATTGTCATCCACACATTTCTTAAAATCATTCCAAAATAAGTGGGATTTTTATATATCATGGTTCAGTTTAAGTGAGCTCCACTGTACTTGTGTATTCCGTATCTTGTGTAATGCGGTCTTATTCCCCTGTCCCATGGTCAGCCAGAAAAGATAGATTATACTGTAACATTACTCATTATAACTCCAATAGATCTGTTTCCTTTTTATATGCATTTTGTATATAGGCATTATCATTCTACAAAATAGTCTTTTTTGAAAATCATATGATTTTTTTAATACTAGGAGCAAGGATAAAATATGGCTTAGTTATATCATTCTGTTAAGTTCCAATGCTTCAACCAAATAAAATACATTGAAGAAAGGGAGAGAGTGAGTTCACGCAATGTAGCTAGTTATTTTGACTTTTTTTACTTTGTTTATTTCGTCTCTATTTTCTTACTACTCATCATAACACTGTTTTTATTGAAAGTTGAGTGTATACACATGATTAACTGGAGGTATTCATGTGGAATATTTATGAAGACATATTATGGCTTTCTATACAATTTTGTTCTGGAGTTCCAGTTTCAGCTTTTTGTCTGTGTAACTTGTGGCAGGTATAGAAATCGGTGGGCAGTCCTTCTCTTCTGTCTAGATATATACAACCCTTACAGGGATAAAAAAAAATCTGTATAAATGTGAAAGGTTCAAATTATTCATACCATTGCAGAAACTGTGATTTTTTTATTACCGTATGTAGAGACCTTATATCAATGGGAAATTCGGTTGTTTGATAAAAAGAGCGGGGTAAGCAGAACTACTGTTTTGAATATAAGATGGTGTTAGATTGGTGCATATTGGTTTTGTGCATTATTTTCTAACTTTGTTATCGTATCAAAGATGTCGTATAGGCATTACCTACTCCCGAGAATCTCGTATTGAAGGTCATATTGGGGAAAAAAATCAATTTTTGCATTCAAACTCTACACGTAAAGAACTCTTAATTTTTTTAATTTATCTGTCTTTGAAGATTTAAACATAAAAAACTTGACAGACAGGTCTGCTAAATGATTATGACATCGCAAAAAAAGCCTCAACTTTCATTAGGCTTTTTACTGAAAAGCTGTGAAAAAGCCATTTTTATGCTGTTAAATGCTGAAAGAGATAATTATAGATTAATGTGTACTATTCAGGATTTATCTTTTTTTTCAAATTATCAACATCCCTAAATATTACACAGGTACTTGCTACACTTCAACTTTTCAAAACGTATCATAATTCAAGCAAGGTGATATTGGCCTTCATTTATACAAGAACTATTGCTACTCTTATTACTTAGAGAAAATCTTTTATCAAAATTGTAATCAGAAAAAATTGATCAACGAATTATAGTACATGAGTACTCATTTGGATGCTTTGCTTTTTCACTGACATGTACACCTGCATTTCCAGCACTCTCTGAATAAGCCAGTATATAGTGGCTATTTGAGTTTGTCAACTGGCCTTTATAGACTAACAGTTTTGCCAAATTTCTGTAGACTATTTACCCGCTGCTTTTAGAGCAGTAAGTTTTTCTTGCATCCCACAGAAGGCAATTATTCTATTGAATCTGAAAGAGCTTTGCAGCATGTATTACTGACTGGTGCAAACACCAAGGCCAGAATCATAGAACAAACTTTATTTTAAATCCAAATTTCGATAAAGTAATGGGTGTTGAATACTCAGAACTGTGTATGAGAGCACTTCTAAAATACAACCCAAAATGTGACCATCACACCGCTACCTTCCGTATGTAAATATTTCAAAAGAAACTGAAATAGTGACTTAAGTTTAAGATTGTCATTATCATGGGCTGTATCTGTCTGTCTATAATGCAATTTTTTCATCACACATAGTTTAGCAATAGTTTTGCAAATTTTCCTGTGAAATATTTCTCTGGTGTATCGTTGCTCATATTTCAGATAATGATTTTAATTAACCAATTTAATGCTAAGTATCGAAATTGTGTGCTTCTTTCTGTTGTCTTGGACCTGTCTGTTATGGTCTGTAGTTCTTAAAGGGTGATCAAGTCACCATTTTGAATTGAAGACGTTCAGATTTTGTCTAAAGTCTTAACTTCTTGTTGATTACTTTTGGACGATTCTGTCATGTATCTTAAGGTTTCTTATCTGCCATTGAAACCAGCAGATACTTTGTCCAATATAATGTCTATTTTTAGACAAAGGTGATGTGTGTTTCCCTCATCTGTAACTGAAAATGTTGTTTACACAGGTGATGTGTGTTTCCCTTACTTGTAACTGTTGAACAGCTGTTTACACAGGTGATGTGTGTTTCCCTTGTAACTGTTGTACAGCTGTTTACACAGGTGATGTGTGTTTCCCTTACTTGTAACTGATGAACAGCTGTCTACACAGGTGATGTGTGTTTCCTTACCTGTAACTGTTGTACAACTGTTTACACGGGTGATGTGTGTTTCCCTACCTGTAACCATTGAACAGCTGTTTTTACAGGTGATATGTTACCCTCACCTGTAACTGTTGAACAGCTGTTTACACAGGTGGTGTGTGTTTCCCTACCTGTAACTGTTGAACAGCTGTTTATTCACCAGTTGTAAGCGGTATATATGTGATTCATTGTGCTTGCGTTAGATATTCTGAAGTGCCATTTTGTACAGCCTATATTTTGTAATAATCTATGCAGTTTGATTTGAAACTGTCTATCCCTTTTTTAATGATCACTGCCCTTATATTGTTCATAATGTTTTAGAGATTATAGTCATATGTATTCTCTTCCTTTGACATAATTTAGTGGCTAACAAAAAATTTCGAAATATGAAGTTCAGATATTTTCCCAAAAGTGATTTTTCTGTATCAATTATAGTTTAAGATCCACATACAGTTTTTAGTAGTGTTTTAGTTGCTATTGAAACAAAACAAATCAAAATCTTATGTGCTTTCTGTGTCATGGTATTTTGTTGTACAAATCTACATGCATGCACATGCATAATTAGATATTGGAAGTGAATTTTGGTTTATTCTATCAATATTTTTACTAACAGGTCAAAAGGGGAAAATCAAAGTATGATTTTCAATTTACATAAATTTTTGGGAAAAAACTAAAAAAAAAAAAAAAAGACAACATGTTTGGTAGTTTTGCAACAAGACTGCCTTTAAATAGGTTAGCACATCAGAACAAAATTTTAATTCAAGAAGAGTAATATATTTTTATTTTTTGTACTGTAAATTAGAAAGCGAGTTGGGCGCACTTGACGAATGATTTTAATCTAATTATGCACCTATTTTTGCCTTTAACAATGGGAAAGAGATATACAAGTAGACCCCAAAAATGTAAGAATTCGTAAGAGGGAGAGTTGCCAAACAGAATTCTATTGAAATTCTCATAATTATTGTAAATTCTGTATTATAAACTATAATAAGAATACTTTTTATTATGGGCTTCTTTTTAGTTATTACATGAAACCATCCTAGGTTGATAGATAATGCTTTGTAGAAATGTATTGTAAATGAGAAGCACGTATGCAAATCAATACTTTAAAAATTAGTTGAGTGTAGCAAATTAACCGTTTTTGCTTAAGGATTTGATTTTCTTTATTGATTTTTAGGGAGAATATTTTATCAGAGTTAATTTTTTAACACTACCTTATAGCAAAATAAAAGTTTATACTAAATCTTTTTTGGCGTTTGATGTAATTTCTCTTGATTATAGTTACATCATCTGGAGATACATACACTTTAAATATTAAAAATTGATTAAATTTTAAATTTCCATTCATGATATTCATTTAACATATGTGAGAGAGGTAAATGAGAAAGGGCATACTGCAGTATCATCAACAAATTACCTTCAGGTACATATTACTGAATACGAATCTGTCAGATTAAGAAATTAGTCCATGATTGTCAGTAGATGTTTTATATAAATGTGTTGAATCTGTGATGAATGTGAAATGGGGGTGAATCCTTTTGCTATATTTTTATAAGTGTTTTGCAGCATGATAAACAGTCATTGTAAATAAACATAATTGTGAATTTTAATAATATTCGTTGGTGATTCATGTATCATTTTTCCCCGGGTAGATTATGATATGCCCATTATCTGTTACACACAAAGAAAAGTGCGAGAATAGAATGAATCTTACGTAGAATAAATGCTCAAATGTTCAGTTCAGATTATTCAAAAAATTGATGCAGTGGAATATGGTTAATAAGACCCCCTATGTAACTGACAAAACCGATCTGATGCGAGGATGGACATCTTTGTCTTAAAAGCGAAAATAAACAACAAACAGACTGATTTTCAGAGGTCTCCCAAATGAGGTGATCTTTTGATGAGGCTCCACTACTTCATTTTACCAAATTTTATCACAATCTGATTGACGCCTCATGAAATAACTTTCATTACACATGTCACATTTTTTTCATTAGACGTGTGAAGTATAGAAAATGAGAAAAGTCCTATCGTGTGATGGTTTGTGAAACAGTCCTCTGATTTAGTACATCTTGCCACGTACATTTACAGAAATTGATAAGAAACCATTAGTGTTAAGATCGATGATAAAGATGGCTTATAAATTCATATTTAATAAGTTTTAAAGAATTTTCATTCATTCTGTTCCTTTTATTGCATCAACTTTAAAAAAAGAAAAAACGAAGTTCTCTCTAAACTAATTCTTTGCCAACTCTCTACACATTTTTATATTATTGGTAAACATTTCCATACTTTGGTAAGACTGTTTTTCTTAGTGCGCAATAAGACAATTTTTGAAAAAGCAGATTTGTTACAGTGTATTGGACATGTCTTTTCATGTGTGATATAAAAAAACTCTCTGATTTTTTCTTTCTTCAGTCTATTTATTTTATTAATTGATTGATCTTCAACAATCTTTCTCTAGGCTGAAGAGTTTTTTTCTATCAAATTTTACCTTTCTGCTGCTTGTTAAACATGTAGTTTGAACAATTTGTATGCAGAGCAGATATGGGTACAAGAAAACCAGAGGTAAATGTACAAGTATTAACGATTATCTAGGACAAAGTACACTGGAATGAAATGAAGACATAAAATGACAAACATTTGAAAATCAGAATAATATTCAGATTAAGATCAATATATCAGCAGTCTTTTACTATCAAGAAAAAATCAAATCTGGAGTATTTTTATCAGTGCTTTTAAATAGTTCATTGATCGAGAAGAAATGTATGTTTAAGTGCATTTCAGTTGGTTGCAATATTGAAAATTCATGAAGACGTACATGTATTTATATTAGAATATGTATCAATATTTTATGATTGTTAAGGCAAGTGACAAATAACATTTTATAATTTGTATATATGTATGTATATTTCTGTTACATAGTGAACAATAGTAGGTGTAATTTTAATAAGGTTTTTGAATGTATATAAATTTTATACAAAATCATTGCAGCATCAACAAGGTGTTTAGTGTCGATAACGTCATGTATAGTAGAGAATCGTTCTATTTGTTTTTAAATAACATCCATATAAGTGTGAAGTTCCGGAATACTCGCTACTAATAATGAGCAATGTTTTTGTTTGATTGTAAAACTGTATTGCTGTAGTTCTTCTATCAGCTTAAAAATCTTAGGCTCATTTCATAAAGAATCTTGTTGAAAAACATTCGTAAGTGAAAAGGGTGATTTTTTTTTATATTGATTATTTGATAAACTATAACTTTAAACCAATAAGTATAGTCACACTCTGATTTATACACAACAAATCAGATTTCATTACAAGTGATTTATTTTACATAAATTTGTATAAAATTTTTTAAAAATGATAACTTTCGATTATGAGCGACTTTGATAGTTAGATTTTTTTTTGAAACAGCTTATATATTCACAAACATTTGTCATTGAGGACCTAAAGAAACTAAAAAGATTTCGTTGAATTTGTGATTGTAAAAATCTTGCGTGTACATTTTGTAATAATCATTCTGCCAGTTACGTGTGCCAATGGCAAAAACGTTTATGAATGGAAGATGCAAAAGAAACCCGTTTTTACGACCACCAAAATGATAAACTTAAGTAAGTCCGTTTACCATATACATGTAACTGGAGAATTTCTTTGCAGATTGGTATTCGTTGACGACTTTATGTGCCTTTTTGCGTGGGGAGAAATGAAGTAAGGCAATTGATACTTATTCTTGATGAGAGTACGAATTTGAAATGAAAGTGACGTAATTCATGCATTTCTATACAAAGATTATAGTTTGAATATAAAACGTCAATATGTTGTCGATTGTAAGAGGGTGATAGCAATTTGGAATGAAATCCTATTAAAATCACTTGCAAATGATAAGTGTGTGAACTTTAAATATTGATCATTTAACAAATTATAACTTGTAGTCTGTAATAAGTCTCAGTCAAATTTGCATTACTTATGAAAATTAGATTTCACAACAAACGTAAAATGCTCGAAATATCATCAACAGAATAAAGTTCACTTACTATTGCGGGTAATTTTAATCGTACAATTTTAGTGAAGAGACCCTGGTACTTGAGGCGAGGCCAACAGCCCCAAATAAATTTCATTTTCATAAATTTCAAGTTTTGTTGTCATATATGTAAATTGGTCACTTTTGAAATGCCGTTGTGTCCATAGAGATAGATACTGGACATTTGTTGATTTACTGATATATGTACGAGTAAACCAATCAAATTCTCAACAGAATCACGTGATGTCCTCAGTCTGTTTTCCTTGTTGTTGTTTTTGTAGATATAGGTGTTAGTATAATACGGTGATTGTTTAGAAATGTGTACCGTAGAAAACGAACAATGATATAACAATACATATGGATTTGTTGTAAGTATATTCACTTAACATATAACTTTGATTGTGGCCAAGCCATTTCTCAACGTATGTATTGTTTTAATGCTAACAGTTTGCATGTAGTAAAATGTCCATATATACACACTGCAACTCCAGAAATGTTCACGAGGTTTTATTTTCGTGACTGTACATGGTTGGGGTGTTAACGTTGGTGCACGTTCATGTTTGGATAGAATATGAAACTACAAATAGTTTTCATGAGCAAGTGTTATTCCATAGTCAAGCAAAAATTATTAAATTTTTCGTGAATAACAATGGATTTACAGAATTCATATAAAGTTCCCTCAATGAATGAAATTTGCATGTCCATTTGATCTGTCTAAAATGCCATTGTAAATTGTTGCTAAAAAAGAGATTGTAGTCTAAAACGAAGTTATTTTTTAGTGTTTCATGGGCATTTGTATCGTTTTTATATGTATTTTGATTCTTTCATTTGAGATAAGCAAACTAATCAAATTTATGAATGTACATTCCTGATATTTGTATACATATAATCCTAGAACACAGTTTCTTAATCGCACATATCATTAGTATACCATAATCTGCAAAAATCCATTTGCAATAAATTACTTTTTATAGATAACAACCAGAATTTTGGCTTCTGTTATTTCTATGTTGATCGACAATTACGGTTAATTTGGAATATCTCACCAACATTATCATTTTATTGAGAAACATTCATTGAAACCTCCACAATAACGCAAAACATACTTTTCTCACACACTTGGCAGTAAAAGACAATGTTTACCCATGAAAAGATAACTCTGTCTTTCCCTGGGGATATCAATAGGAATTTAATGACTGAACGTTATACAAAGTCATGTGTGTACATTTATTCTAGTCATGGAAGCGTGGGAGAAAAAAGAATCAAACACGGATGCGTTGAGCGGAAAAGAAAATCTAAGCCCTCGTGGTATTAGACAAACAGATTCTTAACACTCGGGTTGAGATTGCCCTATCCACTCAGTACACCCGGTTAAGATTCCTTTAGTCCTAGTTGGCCCTTAGCTAGGTTTTTCTTTCGTAAGTGAGCATTTGGAGTATCCTATTTAGGCCTCGGATTCATGACCCTTGTATTCCAAACTAAGATATACGAAGAGATACAAGGTATATCGTTTTTCCATTGCAAGAAGAGAAAGTATAAAGGTATAGTTTCTTTGAATTTTTGCAAAACGATCGACATTGGTCGATTCTAATGATATGTCCCAATTCTGTTTGTGAAATTCACTCAAATCTCACTCGCTGAATTGCGTAATGACGGATACTGCGGATCAGTAATCACTCTTATTGATAACAATTGTGTCATAAAACTCCATGTGCTATAAGGTAACGGTTACTAAACATGACTTCGAATTAGAGAAAGTTATAAAATAATATCATAAGAGGACATATCCCATGAGAAGTAGATTTACTACAAGATTGTACTGTGCCTCACTAGATCACGCTTATCACTGTTTATATTTTGATACCCTTGCATATTCTCTCTTTCTTGAATCAAATCTACTATGGCCTTAATTTTGTAGCAAGATTGATGATACTTTATGTAGGTTTTGAATTTTTACCCGTTCTGCAGAACACCTAACCCTCTTTAGGCGGAGTTTCCTCTTAAGCTGAATCCTTCTCAATTCCACTCCTATCCTTCTCAATCCCACTCCTATCCTTCTCAATCCCACTGCTGAGTGGGAGTCTTATGACACCGTCCTCTCCTGTCTATTGCACTTTCATTTAAAAGCATATGTACACTGTATACGCCGATCTAGGCTTGGTCCTCTTATAAGTATTGAACTTTGACTACCAAACGACTCGTTTATCAACCTACTCGCATAGGGATACGTTGCTGAAGGTGTGAATTCGGTGTTTTAGAAGTACTTTGACCGAAATGGGAATCTTGGTAAATGATGTGAAGTCTCCGTCTCAAGAATGATAGTTAATATCACTGAGATGAACCATCCTGTGATCCACTTCCGCCCATTAGATCTTAAATATCTCATGATCAATTCACAGCTCTTCTTCTTTTCGTTGGATTCAAAAGGATCCAATGGGGGTTTTACAACGAATAATCCAGATGCTTCAAATTCTGGAAAAAAATTTCTGGGAACAGAATTTTCAATTTGTATTGGTCATTATAAATATTTTTTCAGTCCTTCGGATGCTAATCGTTTACCCGGGCAACTTACTTGGGAACGAAGGCGTCCGGGACATCGAGGCTCAAATACATACATATCTTTGTTCATCTAATTGACATGCCAAATCCTTCCGAATACATGCTAGCATTTCATTTTGGATATACAACTTCTGTTGTTGTTGTTGTATTGTTGTTAAACGTCCCGCTCAAGAATCTTTCATATGGAGATGTTATACAACTTCTTCATATTCATTTCCTTTATGTCGGACTTTGAACTTCTAATATCTCTTGGTACGTTTTAACTTTGCCGTGCCGGAACGAAAGCAGGGAGATCACATGCCACACCCCTGCATCATCGTTGTCGCCGTAGTCGTCTACGGCGTGCGTAACCAAAACTTTAACCTTGCATTTCGCATATGGACTCATCGTGATTAGGGATTTCAGTTAAGGCAATGACTTTTGTCGTTGCGACCTTTACTTTTGACTATGACCTACTTAAAGAAAACTTGAACTCCATTTGTCCATATTTCTCCAATTCCTGGACGTCTTCCGGCTCATTTTGTATATACAGTTGAATCTCTATATCAAGAGCATCTTAATGACTCGTAATTGGTCCTGTTAGAGAAATAGTCTCGGTATTGAGATACGAACATCCAAAACTTACGCTTAACAGAATGAACATACCCAGAGATGTCGGGTGCGGTAGTCCTAAAAAAAGAGCCACCGTGGCTCCATGGTCGGGTGCGGTAGTCCTAAACAAAGAGCCGCCGTGGCTCCACGGTCGGGTGCGGTAGTCCTAAAAAAATAGCCGCCGTGGCTCCATGGTGGGTGCGGTAGTCCTAAGAAAAAAGCCACCCTTGCTCCGTGGTAGCGTGTTTGCATTCAGATCGTGAGGTCGTGTGTTCCAGTCCGTTTGTCAAGCGCGGGTGGCTGTTCCTATCCTTCGGATAAGAGAGTAAAATCGTAAGTCCCCAGTAGGTGTCAGCACATAAAATAACTCTCGTCGCTCAATACGAGTACCCTTGAGTTTCGAGAATATTTGAATAATTTGTAGCCCTTAAAAGGCATTTAATCATGTCTCCATATACGTGATAGATTTTTGAGTGATACTTTCAACTACAATACAACCAACCAATATTAGATATTCTACTGTATATCCACAGATAGCGTCCATTTTAAATTACAGCATACCGTAATTTCTATGCATATTACATGTATAATATTTGCCTTTTTTACGTACCCACTGTGTTTTTGAAAGTCATGGGGCTTGCTTTGCAATAGTCATAAAAATAAACCTCTACATGTATAATATTTGCCTTTTTTACGTACCCACTGTGTTTTTGAAAGTCATGGGGCTTGCTTTGCAATAGTCATAAAAATAAACCTCTAAACGCCGATATCAATCAATATTTTCTATCTACCCCAATCATTGTGACTGTAATCGTGTACCTTTTCTAATTCAGACCAAACGTAATGATATTTCCGAATGTGCCTATAAACACGTCGCATTTATTATTCATTTATCCGACCACACCTGGCGTTTGTATTTAAAGCAACTTCAAAAAAACTATATTAGGTGCACCGACAAATCCCAGGTAATAAAACGATAAGCTTCAATCAATCTGCATATCTTTTGTTCACCGAAGATTCTGTTTCATTGCTTGTCTAATTACTTCCGTTTCACCAGAAAAATAGCAATGATATTAACCAAGCTTTATAAGCTTAATGTACATATATGTACTAAGTTAAAGTAGCAAAGTTGTTGAGATTTTATTTTTTCACATTCCTCTGGCGTAACGCAATGATCACGTGATCATTTTGATATTATAATATTTTGATTGAGCATCTGATAAAACAGTCCTACACGAAATAGGTCACGGATATCCGATTACACTACTCATGCTACAGACATTATCTAAAAACTGTTAAAATTGTATAATGCATCATTTTTCGTCAAAATCTAATCAAATTTACCGTAACACTGGCTTTTATTCTCTGGGAGTGTCTTTTCCATTTGTTGTTGTTACTAGTATATTACTTTATTTAGCATGTATTCTACAACATCTCGGAAATTCATAACTTATTTCATAGCAAAGTCTCTCAGATGGAGATTTTGTAAATGTCGAGCAATACTAGTACATTGGGTTTTCTTGTAAGCAAAATGACACGTTGATATTCACACAACCCTATTTTCATTTTGTCATCAGAACTTAAAGCCATCTGGTCCATAGTCGAATATGAAAAAGCCTTGATTTTGACCGATTCACATGAATTTGTAGATATTTAATAAGTTCAATGAAATCTTAAACCCAATTTATCGTACTGTAAATCCAGAAATTTTCGCGGAACTTTATTTTAGCGAATCAATGGTCATGTAATTATTCGCGATACTATATTTTCTCGCGCGTGCATTTCACTTAATAGTTTATATTATTTGATGCATGTAAATATCAGGTTAGTTTATTTAGCGAGAGTTTTATTTTCGCGAGTAAGTGCTCTCGCGTAATTACGCGAAAATAAAATTCTCGCGAATAAAACTGGATTGACAGTATTTAAACCTGGTTAGAAAACCTCCATAGCCTGATCTAGGCCAAATTTGTCGCCCTGCACTGGTATGAGGTGATGACTCCTACCAATTGTTATTTTGGTTCAACAAATTTTGAAGGCGGACAAAACCATCCCTAAAACAATAATTTCATGGTACAAATATTTATGTACAAACAACAAAGACAACTTCAACAGGAGTAAGACGACCTCCATTGAAACCGAGGAGGTGTTGGATTCAGGTGCTCTGGAAAAGGGAACAGCATACGGTGATGTCCCCCTATAAGGGAAATTCTTTGGATGACAAACAACAACACAACCTTCTAACATATCTATTCATTTACACCCCGACAGTTTCAGAGCAATGCAGAGGTTTGCTAGGGACTTGAGATATGCAAAGAAGGGCACGTTTAACGATTCATTTGACCACTTTTCATGTGACCTCGTTTTTTACCATATCATACCTAGAGCATTAAAAACCAATGATGCAAATAGGACTCCAGCCGTAAAGGTCCCCTATTTGGAGTCGAGCATCCTACCGTAGCCTGCAGAAATGTATCAGAGTATCAGTAAACGTTAAAATAAATTATTATCGTAATGCCTAACCTGTAATTTATTGAATTTACAATCCATGACAAATTGGTTAACCATGGTGGGTACTGTTAAAACGCAGGCTAGTAGGTATGGATGAAATATAGAGTGGAATTTTGTTATGGAATACTGAAATGTAAATCTAGCCATAGCTTTCTTCATATATTCCAATTGCACATAGTCTTGTCTATTTTATAGCCTCAATAATCGTCCTGTCAACGACATAACTGCGGTATCGTTTACTTTTTTACCTAACCATGACGGTGTTGCACACAATGGAGTATATAAGTTTAACTATAAATTTGAAATTATACACTCTGTATTCGATAAATGCTTGAGTAATTTTACATAGATATTTAGAATTTTTCTGTAATTTCATCCTGTTGTACAATGCTGGCCTTTAAAAATAAATTGATAGACTGAAGGTATTCAAGCAAACACCCGGATATTATACTCACGGTTTATTGTCGTCATCATCATCTTAAACATCATTTACTAGTATTGGTATCAGTAACAGTAACAATACAAATGAATTCATGCTTACTCCAACATAGTATACTAAAAAAATTACAACCTTATTACTTTTAACCAAACCAGCAATTATTCAAAGCTGAAAAGAGAGCACGTCCAATTTTTTTCCATTATTTAATGCAGGCAGAGAAAATTAAAGCACCATATGGATTCGCTGTTCTGGTTGCTATGGTGTTCTTCCAGACTCTTTGGTATCATCAGTGACTGCTTTCTTTTCTCTCACTGACATGAGTTGTTATCTGATACCAGGTATATTGACATAAATTTTCATGTTAAATTCAATACCACACTGATTCAACACACAAACAAATTGGAAATGATTGTAAAATATGTTGGGGTTTTTACAGACAACTTTAATGTCTACTCCTTTCAGCAAAACGCCGGAACTCCAAAGGAAACCAATTACCTTCCTTTATTGACCGACCCGTTCCTTTAATTTAATTTATAAAAGAAGACTATTCAAAAGCTCTTGAGTAAAAATAAGAAAAGGCTGCATGAGGCGTCTTATTTGAATATTACGTACATTATCTATGTTCTGCCAGTGAATACTGGATATCACGGTGTTGTTGTCGTCGTTGTTGTTGCTGTTGTTGTTGTTGTTGTTGATGTTATGGTTGTTTGCCCCATATATAATGTCGATAAAGGGCTTCAAAAATTGACCAATGATCAATGAGGGATCTTAAACGTGCCGACATCAGATGTGACATGATTTTACTAATAATGAATGTGTGAATGCTCTATAGTCCACTAATCTAGAAATTCGAAACGCAATAGAATAAATCACAGAGTCGATGATCTGATATTCTAGGACGTGTTCTGCATATGAACGTTTTATATACAGAAGCAAACTACTCACATATACCGTAAGTTGTTGTCACATGGATACCATAAACAACAATTAATGCTTTTATTTCGTAGAAAATAATAGGAATCAAGTGTTTATTCCTTAAAAGCTGTGAAGAGAAAGGGCTGGACGTGCATTTTTCTATCCTTCGACAAGAAGTTTTGCCATGAAAAAGTAGCAAACATGTTTGCAAAAACATTATAAATCAAGTAGCCTAAATTTACCGAACATATGATAGGAAGGTCAGAGATCATCCGATTTCAAGTTTATTTCAATGCGACGGGTCTCTGATAACTGAATATTGTACAACAATTACATTCCATGTTATTTTCTGAATAGAATTCAATCCAGCCTTTCTCCCTTGTTTTTGCTTTCCTAGATACACATGCATGTGTGTTAGATGGTTGTTGTTTCGTCAATAGCGTCTCACCTAATAATCTTTCGCTTACATGGAGACATCACCAATGGCGGTGACGTGCGACAAAGGAGAAGTGTCAGTAAGGGCCATTTTTGGCCCAATCTCAAAAACATTATTTTTCTTTATTGTTGCAATGGATCAATGCTGCCTAATAGTATTTTGGCTTTTTTTTTTAATGATTTCTTCAGATTTTTGGTATTTTTGGGCTAAAATTGCAAAAAATACAACAAATCTGCTGATTTCTGGATATTTTTAATATAAGTATAATCATATTTTATTTTTTACATTTTAAGAA
>JACSZP010001162.1:2555-14687 GCA_016161895.1 Pinna nobilis
ACTGTAGTAGAGACTTGCTCAACAAAATAGCACAAGTCATTCCATAAACACGGGTTCTGAATAAAAATTCATTTGAGAATCTCTTTATCTTGTATTTGGATATATACAGTTTCTAAAATACCTAGGTCTACAGATTTTCTTGACAAAATAATCATAACTTACATGCTGGCTGTATCTAAATTTTGGCACGGAAAATTTGAGCAAGATATTTTTTCTTCAAAACGTTGATAAAGACCAAAATTTTTGCGAGTATCGGTAATGACATCATCGACACTCTAGGTTTCCCATCACAAAGAAATTTATGATAAAAATGCATGTGGTATATTACATCTCTGTAGTTGATAAACTTTAAATCGCTACCGATAACGGTCTCAAAATATTTATTTTCATAAAAGGTGGGAGATGTAAATATCATGTAACGATACATTGCCACTTCATGAGAACAAAGGCAAACATTTAGGTTCAGATTATATATGTATCCTGTACTGATTTTTGGCTTGACGAGAAACATACATACATGTTATATCTTGCTACATTTTTTTATATCATTATTGTGTGATAAGCGTTGCAAAATCAAAGGGCCATAACTCTATGTTGAGACTTTATTTGTACAGCCAATTGCAGTTCAGCTTGGTTAATGTATTTTTGTTTAATGTCCCATCCAAGAACCATTCACTTGAAAGTGAGAGTCAAATGGAGATGTCACCATATGCCAGAAAAGGGCAATAAATTTAGCATATGCTCAGCACTTATGGACATTGAGCAGTGAGGGTTCTTTAACAAGTCGACACCTATTGTGGCATGGGACCTCAGTTTTTACTGTCTCATCCAAACAACAGGGACGGCCAACCTCAGCAGCATGGTACAGATTTGAACCAAGTATATCTGATCATCAGTAGGTGAACATTCTAACCACTGAGCCATGATGGCTCCTCGATTCTAGAAAAATATAATCAAAATATTGGAAATTAAATGTATGATGTAAGCTGACTCCTGTTTAGCATGTGAAAATTTACCAGATTACCAGTGAAAGGTAAATTGTCATTACCTAGTTACAAATCTACCACACTTTCCCTACCACCAGTTAAATCTGGACACCACAATATAATTCATGGTGTTAAAAAATCAATAGAAAAAAAGGTAACAAACAGAAATGATGAAAAATGAGAGAAATGGAAACAAAATCTTTTGAAACTTTAAGTCTTTTGATTACTTAAGCGATAATTTGATGCGATGGTACAGGCAAATTATATCACCTCTACTTTCCGCTTTTCCTTCAGGGCATTTTAATTAAACAGAACTCATGATAAAAATATCTAATCTATTTCAAGAAAAAAAAAATCAAATGAGATAAAAGGGCAATAACTTTGGGATTTTTGTCTATTGCCCATTCTCTGTTAGCAATACACGTTGTTTGGCAGGAGCCTCAAAGTCCTCGTAAAATTTAAATGGAGAGAAGAACAAACCACAAATGTCAGCATTCTGCTCTGTACACTGACATGCAGACCAAGAAATATACAGAGCTATCTCCACGACCTACACAACATAACAACTGAACATTAGGCAAAGAATGCAACTTAATCTTTGGTGTTTATTTTTTTCTAATCCCTAATTTTTTTTCTGTTCCAAAAGTGCAGAGTTTAATTAACACTATATCTTAATCAGAAAAGAAAGAAGGAAATAAGAAGACTGAGAAGAGATGGCAATTTCAATCCATTCTTCATTTTGTTGTGTAAAGTTACTAATAACCTTATTCACTCTGTTTATCTCATAAACTTGAGTCCTCATTCCCTGATCAGTAATGGACCCCATATAAATACCATCCCATTGTATTTTCTCATTTTTATGATGGAATTCAATGATGCCCCTCTCAATATTTGTCCCTCCATTGTTGATTCTGGCTTTGCCCTTATCTCCCTGAGTCAGTTTGTCTTGTTCTCTCTGTCTGCCTTTTTGATTATTTTCCCCTGTCTCTGTATGCATTTTGTTTATTTTCCCTGTCTTCGTGCCTTTTTTAAAAATGATTTTTCCCTGTCTGTCTGCCTTTTTGGTTATTTTTCCCTGTCTGTTTGCCTTTTTTTATTGTTTGTCCCTGTCTGTCTTACTTTTGATTATTTGTCCCTGTCTGTCTGCATATTTGATTATTTCCCCTGTCTTAGTATGAGTGTCTGTTTACATGGCTCTCTGTCTAGTCTGTCCCTATGTTAACCTGTCTGGTCTCTCTGTCTGTCTGTATGTCTCTGTCTCTCTGACTCTGTCTGTCTCTCTGACTCTGTCTGTCTCTTTGACTCTGTCTGTCTCTCTGACTCTGTCTGTCTGTCTGTCTGTCTCTCTCTCTCTGTATGTCTGTCTCTATCTCTCTGTCTGTCTCCCCCCTTCTCTCTCTGACTCTATCTCTCTCTCTGTTTGTTTGTCTGTCTGTCTCCCCCTCTCTCTCTGCTTTATAAGTTTCAGTGAGTGTTCAGATCTTATCTCTATTCTCTCTAAGTGACCTAGGAGTGGTCTACAAATACTGAATGTTCTTTAGATGCTTATCTGTTAATAAGCTGTATACTCATTCCAAAATCTTCAAAACAAGGCTCTGTAGAAGATTTTTAAACATCAACATGTTCTACAAGTAATAAGGAAACCTGCTCTATCTACAAATTTTGCTTCAAGCTGACTTAATGAATTAAAGAATATAACACTGTTTACATACTTCATATTTGAAATATACGTGACAAAATTCCTTGACCTTTGAATTACTCACGAGTCTCAACATATCACTCATTTTCCCAAAATTGTCTAACTCGCTCTTTGCATTTTATAAGATGTGGCACAAACCAAGATGGCATCTTCTTGTCAAGAGATGATTTCACTAATTTCACCATCCTTGGTGGATGAACTAGGTCGTCATATTTAAGGGGTTCAAGTGTACATTTCAGTCTATTAATCTGGGCACTTCACTTTGGGAATGAAACTTGAAATGAACAGAATCTTCAAATTGTATTTGCCATTATGAAAGGTGTGTCTCAGTCCTGGTAATCTGTATAATTTGTTTGGGAACTGGAATAATGAAGTACCACTGTTCATGTATCAATGAAATATTTTGTAGGCCAATGGACTAGACAGTGCTAGAACAACTTTGTTGATGTTGTACATATTTTTGTTTTACATCCCTCTAAAGAATCTGTCATGTATATGGAGACGCCACTGATTGCTGGCTGAGGGCTACAAATTTAGCCAAAGCTTGGCACCTACATCCATTGAGCAGTAAGGATTCTTTCACTTGCCAACACCCACTGTGAGACAGGTCCTCTGTTCTTACTTTCTGACCTGAATGACAGACCTCTACCAAACCCATGACCTCATGATCTGAAGGTGAACATGATATCAAGATCTGATCATCTAGCATTTACTCAGTTATATTAATATCTAAAGCTGGTTCCATCATATTCACCACAGGCTGCACTTCTCATATTGCAGCACACCCCTATATTATGATATCATTCTTGTTATGCTGTTGAGGATTACCAAGTGTTTTCTAGTGGTACTTATTACTACAAGAGACAAATACACTCCAATCAACTTTGTTTTCTTGTTTTTTTTATGGTGACTAATGGGGTGTTAACATTATAGAGTTCAAGAGCCCATTCTTCGAAACTAATTCAAAATTGTGGATAAATGAACGTCAGATCTTACAAAGCAAACACATGATCTACATGAAGCACCTTAAGTCTTTCAATGTCAGTTCTTTTTTAAGCTACTAACACATGCATCATATATATATCACCTGTGCTAATCAAAGAACAGGATGTTAAAGACACACCTGTTACAAATGTGATCTCAGAAGCTACTTCTCTTTTCGTGAAGGCCAGAGATAAGATGGTATTAACGCAGAGGAAGTGAGGAGCTAATTGAAAGATATTTCCCCTACAATGTTACCCGTGAGATTTCACATCTATCGTATGGCTCCCTCTGTAGGTAGAACACTTGTTATTTCTGAACATCAAAGTCAACTTAAATTGTGAATTTGTAGGTTATCAAAATCTTATACTACGAGTATAAAAAAATCTCAGGAATAAAACAAAAAATAACGAGGGAACAGTCTTGCCAAATTTCACAAATTCAATCTCGTAGGAGAGACACTAAATTTTACTAAGAGCTGATGGGAAAAGTTAAGTTTTTCATGGGGGAGATAAACATTTTCTCTTCATATTCTCTATTTTACAAGAAAAATAGGGAGTCTCCCAGTTTATGGGTGAGTATGAGGAAAGGGGGGATGGAGACAGAGAGAGAGAGAGAGAGAGAGAGAAACAGAGAAATTGAGATTTGAATTCTAAAATGAAAATCTATACAATTTGCCTATTATGTTCACCAGTCATGATTCTATCTTTCAAACATCTAATCATAAAGAATGATGTGTAAACCTATTTTGTGTGAATCTGTTTTATCAAAGAACAAAAAATCAACATAAATGTATTTTTAGAATCTGCATAATATCATAGAAGAGAAAATCAAAATAAATATAAGATTCCTTTTTTCGCCAATTTTTTCCTACATTGATGTTTTTAAGCAGAATGAATATCTGGAAGATATAAGAGAAACAGACGGCAAAATATAATGTTACATTACACAAATATATATGCACATTACACATGAGCATATCTGTGATAGTATATAGAACAGACATGAACATGGCAGACTGCTTTTCCTTCGTGCAGTTGCCTTAAATTACCACATTTATGTATTGAATCTTACAGAAATTTTCATGGATTCTTTTACTAAAACATGGGCTTTGACAAACAATATGTTTTGATTTGTATTACTTCATACTCTACTTTGTTTCAACCATATGGTGGCAGTCTCTTTTTATTGATGTATTAAGAGAAAAATCTGTTAGAAATGTACCTGGGAAGGGACCATAGGCCTATGACCTTCAACATATTTCTCACATAATCAACTTAGATTCCACCTACAAATTTTGCCTTTGCTCAGCACTTATGGCTGTCGAGAAGGGAGGGTTTTTTAACGTGCCAAAACCTACTGTTACACAGGACATTGGTTTTTATCGTCTCAGCGATGGCAAACCACATTTGCCACAGCTTTGGCCCGAACCCCGGACCTCATGATCAAAAGTCGAACATGCTAACCACTTGGGCCACGACAGCCCCCCCCAATCCTATTCTCTAATAAGAAACTGGGATTATGGTAAAGTGAAAATCGTGATGGTCATTGAGTTTTGCCTATCATCATAACACAGGTAAAAACCCAGACTAACCTTTGACATAAAGCATTGCTGGATATGAATAGGCCACACCCACATCATTGAAAGCCACACACTCATATTTTCCATGGTCAGATTCTTGACTTCTTTCTATGTGCAAAGAACCTGAAATAAAATAAAGATGTTAGAGTTATTCCCCTTTTCATTGCTTATAGTTTTTCATCAACAAGTGATAAAACAATGGCTACATATGGGGAGGAAATTATTTCTGGTATACTGCTACAAAATCACATAAGCTAGAGTAAATCAGTACTCTAAAGTAAAATCAAACCAAAATTATGACCATTTTACTTTTCCAAAGCAACTTCTTCACTACAATGACTTTATGTGTCTATGACTTGGTTGGTAAGTCTTTTAATCGTAATAAATATTAACCATCCTTACACATGATTTGCTATGCAAAAGTTGTCAAGTTTGAATCTAGAATGCCACAAATCATAGCCTCTAAAGAAGAGAAGTAGCAAATAATCTTCCACAACATGCTTAGCATTCAAAATGAAAGTTTCAGACCCAAGACAAAAAAATAAGCAATTCTTATTTATAATGCTGTACGTATGCACTTTGTAAACAAACAGTAGCTACCTATCTCAACGTCTTTGGCTAGGCTTGTCACCTCTCATTTTTGAAACTACATCTCTCATACATATGGCAGACACTTGCCATAAGAACTAGGGCTCTTAAGACGTCATTAAATTTAGCAACTGTGAGAGCAGATTGATAAATTACATATTCAGATTTAATCCTGAAAAATAGTAGGTTGTATTGTTGTTTACAATCCCTATCAAGAGTCTTTCATATTCATGTATATGGAGTCACCAATGCGGGTGAAGTGCATTTAATTTGGTCTTCACTCGGCACTTAACCCTTTCAACACCAGAGACCGAAATAGACTGGTCCAGACAATAGAAAAGAGCATACCATTCTGATACTTGGGGTTGAAAGGATTATTGACATCAAGTAGTAAGGGTTCTTTAATCTGCTGACACCATGTGTGTCATGGGACCTCCAGTTTTTACTGTCTCAACTGAGGGACAAGGAGATCCAACTGCAGCACAATGTGGATTCTAACCTACAACGGTACAATCAGTGGTCGAACACGCTAACCACTGAGCCATGACGGCCCCCTAATTCTGGATGACATGTAGAAATACTTTTCAATGGATCACATGACCACATACCCCTTTCATCAATACTAAGTCTAGGGTCATGCATATCCACAGGGACACCATCTTTGTACCATTCTATGGCTACATCTCTCCCGCCGCTGGCCTCTGCCTCACATTTCATTATTGCTTTTCGGTCCTTCTCCACAGACTTCAGTTCCGGGTTTATCCCGATTCGAGGATAACCTTGTGGGAAATCTACAAAACACAGAGCAGACAGAGGTTAATTATCCACAGAATGTTCAACAAATAGAAGAAGAAGAAACTCAAGAAATGACAATGAAAGTGAGAGTATATCTGAATAAATGACATTGTAATATTCTCTATTTCAAGATGAACATTGCTAAAACAATAAAACGCAGTGACAAGACAGCGTAAGAAAGACAGACAGACAAATGGAGAATCAGAGATGTACATCATGTATTTTATTTTCCATTGTGTAATTAACTTTTATGAAGATATGGTCAATCCACTAACATCAATATAAACATATTCAAATAATTTCAATGCTAACAAAACCTTAACAGTAATCGTTACTGTTATGCTATGTTCTCCAGGTTCCTGCTGGGTCTATACAATTAGCATGGACTAACAGAAAACCATATTGGATTACTTTTTACATTTTGTTACTGTATATTACATATGTATATTACAAATCATTACATAGTTTGGTTGTAAAATTATTTCACTAACAAAGAATTAAGTATAGGATAATGTCAGGTGCATATCTACAGGTATATATTGTGATCCTATGACAAAGTCACATCTAATCAATTTCACACAGGTACACACAGAAAAAAAATATAAAAAAGACTTTTGTTGTGAAATTTAATTTCTTTTTAAATTTTTCAAACTGTAAATAGCATATTCTATTCTTGTTTTGTTAATGTCATTACAAAAAAAAACAAACAAACAAATGTGACTGAATGGAGTTCTACTATCTTTCCTGTAAATGAAATGGGAAAAGAAAGTTAGCACGGCTTTATCAAATTCTGCTTTATTCATTTTTTTAGACAATAGAGAGATATGAAGCGCTGCAAAGAAATATGATGGTGTAGGTGCATGAATCAGAATGATAATGATGGATGAAGCAAAAGGTACGTGGCCAGGTAGCCAGTTAGGCAGGTAGACATGGCAAAGGTGTGCATGAGGTACAAGATCAATGGCAAAGATGGATGACACAATAGGTAAAATGCCAGGTAGACATCTTTAAGGTAAACATGAGGTACAATGATAATGTTGGGAGGAACAATAGGTATGGCAGGAAATACAGGTATACTGCAGGTAGATAACAGGTTGACAAATTCAAGTATTGTTGTTTCCTTTTCTACCATATGCTTAATTGTTGTAGTGTTATTGTTTAACGTCTGACTCAAGAATCTTTTACGCATATGGAGAAGACACTGAATGACGGTGCAAGATCTCAAATTTGGGCCCATGCTTGACAAAATTACCATGACCAGTGATGGTTCTTTAACAAGCTGGCACCTACTATGACACAGGACCTCTGTTCTTACTACGTGTACATTGTATATCAAGGTCCAAAGGACAGGAAAACCAATGGCTCCCTATGAGGCTCAAACCCAAGACTTCATAGTCGGAAGATGAACGTGGTACTATGGAGCCACAGTGGCTCTCCTATGTGACATCTAAGATTACTTTTATATATTCTCAGCTTTTTAACTTTTATATCTTACATATCCTCTGCTCGCATACCCCAGTGTAAATGTGTGTGCATACGAGTGTATGTACATGCATCCATTGGCAAAATGGAAAGAAAACAATACTTGAATTGTTTTTGCACAGTTCTGTTGTTGACATGAGTGACTCAGATATACAAGGCACTTTTTACTTCAGTTTGGAAAGAAGAGAGACTTAACAAATCATTTCAGGTTTATATATAAATTTTGCTCTTTTCTGATCTTCCTTTTTTTCCCCTTTATGTTAAATAAACAAATATGCCAACATTGAACATGACAAGTGCTAGAACAGGTAGAGTTGAAATAAGAAGGAACATTTGGTAAGTTAGTATATAACACACTTCCAACCGAAACACACTGTTTGGCAATAAACATTTTATCTAGTTTTCTATCACTGACTTGTAATTCTAAGCAAATCAGATCAAAGTGTTGAAAACTTGGAATGTGTGGAATATACAAGATAGGAAAGAGAGTTCAGATGAGGTCAATGAGATGTGTTGTGGCATTCTATTACATGCCAGAAATAACATTGTAGAAATGTTCCATCAGGCATGAAATAGACACCACAGCAGGAGCAAGGAAGACAACTCTTACAACACAAGCACTCAAGATGCAGTCCTGATTACATACAACATACTGGAAAATGAACGTTTGGCTTGCGTCTCCTTATTGACATATATATGTACTACATGTTCAGGGAAACTTGTCATTTTGTCTCAGATACAAAGGGAGAGAATCAGGATTACCAGATATAAGCAAACATCCAAAATACATATACCTTTGTAGATTTTTCTCCACTTAGGATTTTGCCCTGTAAATTTCCCAAACACATGGGTAAGTTCATGTGTACTAGATCTAAGACAAAAAACTCAAATGCTTTTGACACTAACATTCCTCCAATCAAATTATCAGTTGTGTCGGAAACTGAACTAAGGATAAGATTTCTTGAATTCAGAGGAAATTTGTCTGTTTAACCCTTTCAATACCACAGGTCATAATGGGTTGGTCTAAGGCAAGAGAGAAGACCATACCATTTATATACTTGTGGTTAAATGAGTTAATAGTCTAAATTGAGGACTTACCAGGTAAAGAAAATATTTTTCTCTTTTGTCCTTGTGACATTAATTCTGTATATTTACAATCACAATTTTTATATATTTTTATACCATCTACATGTGTTTATACTTTTACAATAACGTACCAATCTACATCTTTTTTTCATCATTTCCCTGTATCTACAGAAAAATGTCTTCGCATGCATTAACGCTCATACATATGTACTTTGGGCATTAGTTCTAAAACCCTGAAATAGGCAGACATCTTTTAAAAGTCCTGACATTTATTGGTCAGTTTTATCTGTTTGGCAAGGTTCAGACACACTTTGTACATATATAGTCAGGATTATAGTGTCTTGTTATAGAATCTTGAAAATTCACCTATGATAATTTTGATTGGAGGAATTTGAGTGTCTCAGCATATCTGTATACTTCCCTTGTTTTCAAGAAATTTAGGTAAAAAAAACCAATAACACATTTTTACTACATACATGTATTCATATCTAACTGTCACAAAATTCTGTTGTAGTTCTTTCAAAAATGAAAGGAAACCAAATTGGAGAAAGATGTAACATTCGTGTGAATTAGAGAGTATTTTAGTCCTAGCATAAAAATAGTGAAGGCAAGTCATGGTAAGGATGTGACCAAAAGCAACGGCACACCATGGGTAATGTTTCTCATCCTGTCTCAACAGTCTTGTTGAGGGTTACTGGTACATTGTATACAGGTCAGCCCTAAATTTATTTCACACCCATACAAATGTGAAGAAATGGTAAGAGGATAAATTAAGCATTATTACATACATGTACACACATGAGTGCTGGTCCTCTGCATAATATAAGGCATGTGATAGTGTGAAGCACATACATACATACATGTACACAAGGCTCCTGTTATTGGTGCAAGATTCAATTTGTGAACAAATATAACAATGAGACTGAGTCCCTTGCTTCCAATATACCAAGCATATATATACAACCCTGAAGAGATATGAATCTATGGATCATGCAATTTATTATGACTCCTCAGAGTAGATGGAGAGCCAGAGAACAAGCACTATAGATTTTTTTTCCTAATAGAGTTGTCTCTCTTTTCTTATTCAGACAATATACAGTGCACATGTACTATTAATACTGAGAATGTCTGTGGTAAGAATGTATTATTTATCATAACATTTTAGTGCCTCACTGTGTTTTGTTTCCCCTGGCAGTAAAGTTAATTCAATACATTAGATATCACTTCTTAATCCATCCACAGTTTATATTATTTTTCATAGGGTACTGATTTGTTTCATGTTAAGATTGTGTGTATAAATTCATAAATACATAACATAGCCCTAATAAAAACAAGCTTAGCTTTTTCTGAAAAGTGAATACAAAGGACACTTCGGTAATGAATGAACATGCCCGAAACTATTTTCGCAAGCTTGCACTTATTTACAAATTTGATCTCCGGCAATATCGGTATAGTGTCTGCGGTCATGCTTGACCCACATTTTAACATAAATCTAACGCACCTTAAATACCTGAGATATTAAATGAATGAACCGAACACAGCTGCATTCCAGAGCTATACTTTTAAAATGAATGAATGAATGAATATAAAAAGCCAACGCAAGCGCTTTAATAGACCTGACAAAATTGTCTATCTTGTGACATCTTTACAGAGTGGAGAACAAATGACGGAGTATGCGATCAAGGCTGTATCATTAGTTTTATAGACAGGGATTATGTACCAGTACAATGTGTGCCAGGTATATGTAACACTGAGCCTATGCACATAACAGGTAGACCATAATTACCGTAGTCAACCCGATAATCACCACAAGAAAAATAGGAAAATGGGAGCGGGTGCCTACTGGGACAAATTAAGAGTTAATTTACATAAAATTAAACCACCAGTAATCATGAAATAACCAAGGTCACCTACCAACATTTTTCTGTTAATGGGAAGTTGGGGGGGGCTAAGAAAAACTTATTCTTACATTCATCTGGTTCATTCTTGATCATGTGTATGTACATGTACATGTATTAGAAAAATGGCCTTTAATTCTGAAACATTACATACATGTCAAGGAGACTGGAATTTGCTCATGGTATATGGATATGGACACTTATGAGGTTGAATACCATATACATGTATTTACAATAATTAGCAAATGGGATTTTGATGCCTGAAGTTTGTATTTAAAAATAGACTATGTTTACTATGCATGTCGCAAACTATTCAAATGATACATTTCTTTATACACTTAGATAATATATGCATGTTCAGTGTCTGCACAAAGGCACAATTTTTTGGGGGGATAAAATTGATATTACAGTGCTATGATTATAACATTGGTGGATCAAACAATTGAATATTTGTAAATTCTCTTATATTCATGACATGTCAGATGATCGAAAAGTTTGGTGTGGGACAAACAATGATCTCATTACAATATTAATTTTGATTACTTCGTACCTACATGTACATGTATTTTTACCACAAAGCTGTCCCCAAAAATAACTGATTTAAGAACAAGTAGGTGCAACTAGGTAGATTCATACATGTACATATGAAAAGAAGTGGTATTTCTTTAGGATAAAATATGTAATTATATACAAATGTCCGTTGTGTCTGTGTTTTCGTGTGTACAGTGTGGCTATCAGCAATTCTCTGCCTGCATGACTTTGGGCTTCGTTAAATCCCACATACCTATGCCGACTCTGAATAGCTGGAGATATACCAATGTATTAATGTTGATATCACAATGCACAACAATGACATACTAACCGAGGGCTATCAGATGACGGACCAGATAACAGATAACTTCATGGTGGCAATGACACCCAGATATACATGTATTTATAATATCCTGATAACCTACCGTATGACAATTACAGATCCACCCAGAATACTGTCGACTCTAATTATCTATTTACCGATGCACATAACAAATACATGTA
>JACSZP010001165.1:6525-22451 GCA_016161895.1 Pinna nobilis
ATATGGTTAATATAACCCTAATATCCCACATTCACTGTTGCGTAAGGGTTTTGGCAATTGTTTTGTGGGGACTTTCTATTGTCATTTTACGTTGAGAATAATTGAAATATTAGTAACAATTTGTCAAAGAATTAACAAGCCAACCATGTCGTCCAAAAATTTGATTTTTTTTTTTTGGTAATATTTACTCTTGTGATGTACTGCATGTTTAATAACAAAGATGTTTAGTAATAACATAGCATAGGTCAGAAACTGTTATCCTCCCCAGTTCAGGGTCTATGAATATTTAGAATTCACTGAAGCCTGAGATTATATTCAATAAAATCTCTGCAGATCTAATTTCATGGATCTTTTTCACAAAGCACCCGTAAAGGTACCACATCCATAAACTATGGGGAATCATTCAGTGACACATAATTTTGTAAAGATAAAATTTTGTGAATATGGCGTAAGACTTCCACAAACATAGTGAGGATTTTGTGTAAGAGGTCCGTGAAGTTATGCCGTCATTGAATTTCTGCATGCTTTGTGAATAAGGTCTGTGGAATAGTCGAATATGAATTTTACTTATAATGAAATACCTCAGATGTTCGCAACGTTTCTTATCCTGGATTGTAAAATGAATCTGTACTGACAGTGACTGGGGATTTTTTATTCAGCAGGACCAAATTGAGTGTGAGTTTTTGTAAATTTTGTGAGAAAAAATATAAAATATATGGACTATTTTATAACTCATAAAAGTTCACTTCTTTTGATTTTATGTTTAACATCTTTAAAGATGTAAAGATTTTTAGTCTAAATATAGATATGTCTACATTTGTGTAAATTGGAAATTCACCTGCTAAGCACTTTTGCATTTTTGTGTAAATGGAATAAATAAGAATTTAAATTCATAGTAGAAGTGTATGACGATCATTGTGGAATGTAAGAGCAGTCACTAATACCTTTATACTGACTGTAGGCTGCTGTTGAAATGAGAAAACAAAAACAGAGGGAAGCTGCCGCACAGAAAGCCATGGGTCCACCGCCACCACCTGTGCCACCTGGACAACTGAACATCCCGCCTGGAACTCCCTACCCACCCCAGCCGGGGGCCGAAGGTTTGTAGTCCGTCGAATATTGTCTAAATTTATTATCAATACAAAAGGTTTGTAGTAATTCCGATTTATCCACTCTATTTATACACTGACTAACTGTAGTTATAACTTTCTCTTGATCGTATAAAAGTAAGGTCTTAAATGTGCTCCTTTTCTATGGTGCGTGGCACAGCAATTTTGCAAAATCTAATTGAAGATGAAATATTTTACCCAATTTTATAAAGCCTAAGTCCTGTGTCATGGTAGGTATAGACATGTTAAAGAACCCTCAATGCTCTATAGCCACAAGTACTGAGCAAAGGCAGCTTGAGGAAGGCCGGCGGTCTCCTCTTGAATACATTAGGAACCAGGTTGTCTCCGTCACCAATAAAAACTGGCTGCCCACATATGACTGAAAGATTGTCGATTGTGGCATAAAGCAAAAACAAAACAAAAAATTGAACATAGGCCAAATTTGTAGCCTGTCACTGGCATTCAGTGACTTTTTTGTATAATTAAAAGATTAGATAACTTGAAATTGAAGGTACAGTACATAAGTCAGAGGATATGATAGACTTAAAAGTTATGAATAAGGTTAAAGATTTTAAATCCCAATGGGGTTACATTAGGTGTCTGTGCAAAGCAATGTAGGAAAGGAAAACATTTCAGAAAAAAAATATAAGCAGATTGAATTTTCTTCATACTAGAGATAGACTTCATCTTTGTTTCTGTAGTCTAGTTTCTAGTCCATTTGGACAAATGCATGGACACTACTGTAAATCCAGTATTATATGCAAGAATCTTTTCTAAGCAAAATAAAGTGCGAAATGTTATATGCAGAAAATGAAATACTTGCCTAAAATTTCAACATTAGACTTACAAGTACAGTTCAACTTGGTCTGAATATTTTCCAGTTCAGACTGGCAAAAATATTACTGTATGCAGGGAACTTTTTCATCCCTATTTATTTTGGCCCCTGTTGCCCTCATCGTCAGTGGGCGAATTCAAATCGGATGAATTTAAAACAGTATGAGTAACTTCATTGAATGGAATTATGACAAGAATGGGTAAATTTTAAATGGGGCGAAACTGTTGCCAGTGCATTAAAGCAAAAATAACATGGGACGAAAACAACCCTGTGTATACAGTCTCTAACATATTAATGTAGAAAAGGTGATTTCTGGGAAACAGAGATGCAAAAACTTCTGGATTTACAATAGTCCTTTACAAGAGCCACTAGAATCACTTCTTTGAGATGGCAAAACTCACATGACTTCATCACGTGTGTTGTAAACTGATAATTATTTCATTAGCTGTATCAGGATCACTCTTTCATCAATTCATGTCTCTTTTTGAACTCTGCACATTTTCACATGACAATAACCCTCAATTCCTGGAGTGGCTTAGCAATCATTATTTCTGCACTAGACCTTATGCACAAGTCTTCGAACTAATTTGATTTCTGGTTCGGGCAAACATTTCACGAGTCCGTCCAACAGACAAAGCCTCATCTTGAAGTTTGCAGTGAACTGAGATTGTCTCAGGATAGGAGCGAGATCAGGGCAGGAGTGAGAACCTTGTAGGTCCCTATAGATGTTCTCATGTCTCTGTTCTCACAAGCTGAGAACTGTGGCAGTGTAAATGTGAGGCTCAAAGTCATATAAAATTTTGTTATGATGTAGGTATGGGATCACCCATGACTCCGGGACAGGGCATCCATAGTCCACTGAATCGGAGCAATTCTCAAATTATTGGCACCCCAGAAGGTAAGATTATTCTGAAATTGGTGGAGCAAAGGTTTAAGTAAAATGCAATTGGTGATCAAGTGATGATAACAACATTCTATATTTTTGGGAAGTTGAAATTATCTCACAATTGATGGAAAACAACACAAACAAATTATCTAATAAAAAAAATTTCTAATTTGGAGGAAAAAGACAATATTAACATCTCACATGAATCTGAAATAGTTTTCTTCCAAGATGAACTGGTGGCTAGATTTTGACTTGTTATAAGTCAATACATCAAATGAACTGGAGAATTTTGATGGTATTTTCATTAGCTACGAGTCCCCACAAAATCTGTATGCTTCACATACCATTTATTACTCACAAACATGTGTCTTCAGGGCTGAGACTAGTACTTAAGAATTTACTTAAGTCTGAGAATTTGTTCAACCAAAGCTTCTCAGCCAATCCAGGATTTTGGATTTGCTGGCATTAATAAAATTCTCAGAATTGCTCAAATTTGTCAAATTTCATGGTCCCATCCCCAGAGCTGATTATGAAATACTACTGTATACAGGGAAATTTTCTACTCTTTCACCTTCATCGTCAGTGGGCGATTTTAAAACGGTTTAATTCATTTAAAAGTATCATGATGAGACAGGGAAAATCTAAAATGGGACAAAACTATTTGCAAGCACATTTGAGTGAAAATGACCTGATATGAAAATAACCCTGTATACAGTAAAATGCTCATTTGTAAGTGCATCTTATCATTACTGTCATTCACGATATACGATGTATGTTTCAGCATATCACAGTATCTAACAGTTTTAGCTTCTAGAAGAAATTAATCAGAGACTTCATATTTGCTTTCTGTAGACTGTATCATATGATTGTCCTATATTTATACCTTGATAGATATTCTTGTACGGGTGACTTACTAATCTAGTTAGCAAGCCATACATACTTGTATTCATGAGTGGACATGTATTTCACTACATAAAATGTAGCCATTTTAACCCATTCACCACTGAATACACATTTGGGCTTGCCTAAATCATTGATATAAGGTAGACTCCATTAGATTTCAGGGGTTAAAGGGTTAAGCTAGACACTTTTCTGAAGTATACTTGTTCAATCATCTTAAGAGACTTGCATGTTTTACAGTTGAATCTTGAAAACTCAAAGTGCTCGGGACTGCTGAAATTTTCGAGATTTTGAGTTTTCAAACATTACGTATGATATCTCTATAACTAAATGCTATTCCACTGACTCAACCCTTTAGTTCACTTCCTTTCCCAGACAGTGTTCTCATCACTCATCATTTGGGTAAATATTCTGAAATAATAATTCAATAACCTTGATTGCTAAATAAACATTCTGTAATGAAAATGTCTGCCAAAAATCCATTCTTCAGAAAATTGAGATGATATTTTACAGATATTTTAAGCTTTGGACTGAATTTTGAAAGGTCAAGTTACAAAAAAATGGGACAAAATTTGCTTGTTTGGTAAGGAAAAAAGTTAGGATCATAGCTTTCCTTTGAGAGAATGAGAATTTTGAGAGGAAGGCGCTGGAGTTTTCAAGATTTGATTGTATGTGGTTACTCATTTGTAGATATGTTTTAGAGACTGAAATGGACTTAAAATATCTATGTGACACTTATGACATGTTAACAACCAGGATATCAGATAAACTGTATGTGACAAAATGTGTTGTGTCTTAGGTCATTCACCTGGACAGTTGCCAGGTAGTCTACCAGCTAGCCCACTAAGTGGCCACCAAGGTCCTCCACCAGATCACCATCGAATTCTACCACCCACACCTCCAGAGCACTTCCATCAAGGTTTGTAGCACATGCCCCTCCCTTACTTCGCCAGTATGCTTCATAACAAGTTGTGGAGTCCTCTTGTAGATGAGACAAACAAAATACACACAAAGAAAGAAAGCTACGGTGTCCCTCTATGTGTTTGCACATTCAAGATCCCTCATAGCTCAATGACCAAAGTTTGTAGCTGTTCACGTTTGGCGTTTTTTGACGTCTCCACATGAGTTAAAGATTCTCGAGTGAGACGTGAACAACAACAACTCTATGACATCTGTCAATATTAGATTGAAGGTGAAAAAACAGGTATGACTCCATAGTAGAGTCCTTGCCCCAAAACTAGAGAGTCCTAGGTTCAAGTCCTGGCTAGGGCAGGAGCGTTGTTCCTGTCCGATGGATGAGGCAGTAAAATCTGATCTTCTATGTCAGATATTTACCATGCATGTTAAAGATCTCCTACTGCATGTGAAAAGTTCTCAGCAAAGGTAAAAATTTCTGGAGCCTGCCTGACTTTCATAATTTCATGATGTAAAAGAAAATCAATGTTGAATGTGATGCAAACATTAAAATAAGAAAAAAAAACATAGAACAAAAAAAAAACGGAAGAAAAGTTTAAGGATTAAAGATTATCAATGCTCATGTTGTTATTAAGGAAACAGTGTAATATGCATGGATTGACTAACAGAAGAAATGAGAAATGACCATATAGATGTCTATTGCATTAACAACTTTCATCTATGAAAATCTGGCATTTGTAGAAGCTTTCTGTAATCAGAGTCATTCATATCATTTCTTTACCTTGTATATGCTCATCATACATGGTCGATTTCCTCGCATCAGTTGCACCCTCATTTGCTCATGTGTAGCCATCGTTTCAATATTTTGTCCATCATCAATCTCTGAGCTACTTGTACTAACATTTTAAATGCCTGTCATGATTAACTCAGACTTATAAACTTATACGTGTAAATCTTAGCAGCTGTAATTTATTAAAGAGTAGTTTTTATGTCCCGTTTTCTGAGTCATTTCTGTGATATATAATTTTGTTTCTGATATAATTACAGGAATGGGCCCAGTCACTATGGGACCACCCGTGACCCATCAGCAGGATCCTTATGCCCAAGGCCCGCCTACTCCTCGACCACACATATTCAAGAGCCCACACGGAGCTGCAGATCCTTATGGCCAGGTTGGAATGCCAGGGAGTACAGATCCCTATGCAAAACCACCCTCTACACCTCTGCCAGGGCCCCAGACACCTCTCCAATCCCCATCTAAACCACAGTGGCCTGGTGTGCCACAGGAGGTGGATCCATATGAACATCCACCACCCACACCAAGATCTATGCCCGGGAAACAGATAGATGGGATGCCATCTCCAAGACCTCAGATCCCAACATCAGCCCAATCATATGACCCATACGCACAACCACCTCATACACCAAGACCATCTATGGGGCCCCATGGGCATCCACAGGGCATGCCGAGACCATCATTTACTCGCCAGGCCTCCCAACCTGGTGAAGGATATCCTATGCCTCCCCAAGCAGCTAGGCCTGATGACCCATACGCATTTCCTCCCACTACTCCTAGACCAGTATCACAGCCACAGAGTCCAGTTGGAAGGCCGGATATGTCGCCACATCAAGGAAAACCCCCTCCTGAAGCTTACCCTCCAGGTATGATGCCTGGCCAGCCTGTTGACCACACTAGACCTCCCTTCATGCCTAGGTCCTCAGTAGGGTCAATAGGTCAACCTCAGATACCCCCAGGTGACCCTCAGGACTCATTTGGGGTTCCGGGGCAGACTCACATGAGACATCCATTCAGACCAATGGTACCGCCCACCTCTCAACCAATGGCAAGGCCTCATGGTGGACAAGAGGTGTACATGAAGCAACCTGGCATGCCCCATCATGGAATGGAACCTCCCAGAGAGCAGTCCGCGGTAAGTTTGCATGATTGCTTTGTTAGCAATGGTCAGTTGGACTGGTTCACTCTGCATGTTGTCTGCTTTGTGGAGGTGTGTCCTGTCAGGCGTATATAGCCAATTCTCCTGTATATGTCATGTGTAGGTGCTAGAAGCATGATTAAGACAGTTCTATAGGTAGTCAAACTATGTTCTACTAGTTCATACTGAGCATCTGTTTCACCAAGGTGAACTTTGACCTAGCCTGTTTTCTTGAAGTGCGGTTTCCAAATCCAGCACCAGTTAGTGAGGAATATTACATGATTTACTGCTTAGCATCTCTTTGACCCATTTGCACTCCTATTTTTTGTTTTCTCTGTCACCTATTTCATTACGTCTATCAAATCTTGGTCAGGTAAGTGTTTTTCTTTTGTACACCCTTCCACTCCTGATATCTTATCAAGTTAACGCTCTGTACTGAGAATTCAATTCAAAACAGATGATGGAGGGTTACACAAAACTTGCAACTGCTTCAGTAACCTGACCTACAGATTTTATAGCCCATCTAAACAAACATGTTCAGGTGAGCTTTTGCCTTCACTTTTACCTTTTCCTTAAAACATTCAGAAACAGGTGGCGTGCCTGTCTTCACTCTAAATTGTCATGGACTTCAAACACAAAGTACGGTTACTGGTATAGCTGAAATGTACCATGATATAATCCTAATACCTGCCTTTGTGTATATTGATTTTTTTTATGGTTCTTTGTAAGTCAGGTTGCATGGATCCCAGGGGCCTTTTTCACGAAGAATCTTACGATAAATTCACTGGTAAATTGTAAGTCAGCATCTTTTTCAATTGATTATATTTTGTACCAGTTATGATAAAGAAAATTTAAAGTATATTATGAAATCTGATTTTTATGAATTTATAAATCAGACTGACTATATTTAATGAATTTTATCGTAAGATTCTTTGTGAACAAGGCTGGAGAGCACTAACTGTCTATCTCAGTATATTATTCAGCTTCAGTGTATGTGCTTATACTTTTCTGGTGCTGGGTAGTACCAGTTCCCAGACAATCTGTGATTATAGATGATAATTAACACACGCAAATGCTGTCTATTTCACCCACCAAATTTTCTTCCTTGTGCACAGGTGGGCTATTTCTCTTCCTTATTTATTGCAAAATCATAGTCGCAATACTGTTTGGGAATTGCTACTACATTAGATGAGAATTTGGGGAATACAGCTTATCTGTGAATTCTTGAATAGGCATTTTTCAGCAAATTTCTCTTTTTGTTCTAAATGATACATGCTATTTCATAAATTGTCCTGTCATTAGAAAACTACTCTCAAAGGAATAATGTAGGCCTAAATCAACAAATTTTCTTTTCATTGAGCTCTCCTGTCGTGAGAGATCACATTTTCCGGGGTAGATTGATTGCAATTTTGATCGATGAGTTAGCAATGTCCATCCGTCTGTAAACATTTTGATAATAGTTTCTGGAATCATAGCCATGCTGTGGTTGGCTGTCCCTGTCTTTCAGATGAGACAGTAAAAACCAAGGTCTCGTGTCACAGTTGGTGTTGGCATTATAAAGAATCCTCCCTGCTCGACGACCATAAGTGTCATGCATAAGCAAAATTTATGGCATTTCACTAGCACATGGTAGCGTCTCCAAGTAAGTGAAAGATTCTTAAGTGGGATGTTAAACAACAATACAATACAATAGTTTCCTGTTGATATAGTCAAATTGCTCTAAGCGTTGAGCAAAGGCCAAGATTTGAAGCCCTTCACCGACATACTGTGAAATCTTCATATCGGGCTTGCAATATTAGCAAAGGAGATTGGGCCGTTCAGCAATAAGGCAAAAGTAACTATAAGTGATGTCTCAAGAAAAGTAGTCTCTCAAGAAAGTGGTCTCCAGACAGGCCCCTCCATGGTACTAAGCAGCACTTATTTAAGATTCTTCTCAAGTAAATTCACATATATGGTATTCTCAGATTGCTCACAGTAGTGTGACAGTCAGTCTATATAATCATAATAATATTGTGTACTTTGGTTTGGGTTCTATCTCATATTTCCTAATTATAGCTGCAATTTGCATTTTAATACTTAAAGCATGTTTTAGCATGCGGGAGTAAGGTCATTGATATTTAATGTCATCAAGATTTTGAAAATGTTATTTCTTACCCTCCCACCTTTTCCATCGCAGTATAAAAAACGATAAAAAAAAAAATATTCTCTTTTATTACCGTTAAAGAATTTTGTTATTTCTGTTACAAAAAATGAGGCGTACATTATGATGTTTATTATCTTTATGACGTCATATTTGATAATGCTTCGAAACTTTTTGATGCAGATTTATCTGTAATGTTGGCTGAAGCAAATACATAAAATTAACTCTAGAAGTAGATAAACCGCTGTATTTAGATATTCATCATATGAATAAAGATCTTGTTTATCCAATGAGACCTTCTTCTGATATTCTTTTGATATTCCCAAACTTTGAAACTTTTATTTTCTTGTTATTTTAAAAGAGTCGTCTTTGACATGTTTTATTACAGAAAAAAGCCTCCTCTGCTTTTTCAATGTCACTAGAGATAAATCAAATCATTCTTTGGCTTTAACAATTGTAATCTCATTATCCCTTTCACTCCTGAATTCTTTTTTCCTGTTTAATGCATGCTATAGGGAGTTAAGCATTAACATGAATAAGAATTACTGTGAGCAGGCATGACCTGGATTTATCTAGGTCTCTGAAGTGTTTGAAGTTTTGCTAGATAGCTATAGTAATTTGACATAGACACCAATTTATTTTCTTTTTTTTTAATTTGGAATGTAAGAACTTAAGATAATAATTATGATGTACATCTAATAAGATTACCGTCATGGATTTGCAAATTGCAGTTTAATACAATGTAAGAGTTTTTAACCTCAAAGCTAATTTTCGTAGATTTTAACATTCATTTGATTTGTAGATTTCCTTCACATTTAAATGTTGTCCAGATTTGAAAACAAAAAAATGAATAAATGATTTGTGCATCTACGATGTGATATATTTAGGCCAGGGCCAGAAAATTTCAGAATTGCGAAACAACAAACGTAGTTTCAACTTTAAAAAATTCTTTTGTTCTTGTTTGCAGAATTTAACCCTGATGTCTGAGCATTCAGAGATATTTTTTCTCAACTCTTTAAACGATGCAACTTTTTTTTTCAAAAAACATACCCGATAAAATCCAATACATTCAGGTTATAAAGGCAAATTAGATAGTAGTCTCGGAATATACACAGATCGTGTGACTGAGCCGGGGTCAGGTCTGTACTGTGAGTTAAAGTTGCATCCTTTTTTTGTTTTGTTTGTTGTTGTTTAACGTCCCACTCAAGAATATTTCATGACAAATTTTGCCTGTGCTCGGCACTTATGGCCGTAGAGCAGGGAGGTTCTTTTACGTGCCAACACCTACTGTGACACGGGGCCTCGGTTTTTACTGTCTCATCTGAAAGACAGGGACGGCCAAACGCGGAGTGGCGTCTGCGGGAATCGAACCCCTGGCCTCTCGGCTGGAAGTCGAACACGCTAACCACTCGGCCACGGAGGCCCCGGCATCCTTTAAAGAGTTGAAAAAACAAATCTGAACATTCAGACATTAGAGTTAATCGCATTCTATCTAGCGAACAAATTTCACATTGAAAGTTGGACAACATTTAAGTGTACATTTGTTACTGTATATAGCAATAATTCTATGTGGCTAGCAACACACACATTTTCTTTTAAGTTTGATTTTTTAGTTGTGTTAACATGACCTTTCTCTTTCTTTTGAGTTTGCTATAGTCATTTTGCTGACCTTTGACCTTTTTGTTGCCATAGTTACAGCAGATGTTTGCTGCTGCCAATAGAAGACATGCACTTTTTCCTATCCCTGGAATCTTTTCCACTCTTAAACACCCTTATTTGGTAAGTTTTGGAGATGGTTATGACAAGAGGGGGGATGTAGAAGTTTGTGCTTCATTTTAAGAACAATTTCGAAATTCTGGGTTAAATTTATGTGGCATTTCTTTCCCCTGTTCTCTATGCTGTTGAATTTTATTCCTTGCTATCCCACCCAAGTCATTTCTGCAGTCTATGACTCTTGTACATTAGCTGCTACTCTTTGTGACGTCTGCTCTTTATTTTTGAAATTTTGCACATGTAATATCACAACGAACCCTGAAGGCCATAATTTACTTATGCATTACTTTTGAGATGTTGGCCTTGGAAATCCCTTCTGTCTTTTGTTAAAGCTCGTCTTAACCCTTTCAACCCCAAATATCTGAATGGTATGTTCTTTTCTATTGTCTCAGACCAGTCCATTTCGGTCTGAAGCGTTGAAAGGGTCAAGATTTCAACCAAATGCAGATCAGACTGACCAGTTATTGCGTCGCTTGAGTTGTCATTCAGTACTACCATCCTTTTGATTATTTCATTTATGTGCAGCAATTCAGTACATCATCCAGTACCCTCATCAAAATTACTTAGTTAGTTTTAACCAAACTTGGCAACAATTGTTGCAGCATAAAGGGAATGACCAATATTGCCAATTCACCCCCACAGGGCTAATTTTGACATATTTACTGACTTCACAACTCTAAGAAAAGAAAACAAATGAACATAAGTTCATTAGAATTGCATTGAATCTCAATGTGGAGTCTAGCTTTGGTACCGGTATATCAGAAGCTAAGGGTCACTTCCTGTACACTTGCCACATAAATTTAACATCATAGAAAAAAACACAAAGGAAGCATGCAAGAAACTGTTCTTGTTTCAAATCTAATTATTTTCATTGCATGGTCAGTTTTAAGTTCAGTTGAGTTTGTTTGATTTCAGAATTATGATTTGTAATCCCTCACTTAGTCCATTTTCCATGGAATAGTATTATTGACCGTTTTCAATCCCATGTTGCAATTTTCAGTTCAAATTTCACGCTATGGATTTAATAGGTAATAATTTCCGGCAGATGGCATGACTTTCTGAGTCAGGAAATTGACATTGAAAATGTTCAAATGTTGGAAAGAAGTGGAATGCCACAAGTGGTCCATTGTCTGTTTCTGTTAACTCACAGCTTATTACTCTTCTTGCGTTGTTTTAGTTTTTCGATTTCTGCACAGCTTTGTGGATATAACTCATATTGTACACCACTCTCTCTAACCAGTAATATGTTTTTAGCTAATTTGTGACTAAACTATTAAAAGTCAACAAAATGTATCTTTAAAACGATATATTTAACTTAACATGTTTTATGAACTTGTATATCATTAACCTATGATTCTCAGCTATTGTGTTTTGCATATTATTGAGAATTCAAATGTCTTAGGCCACCTAGAATCAATTCTCTGGTCCTGAGGCCATTTTTTCCTGAAATAAATTCAGATGGGAGGCTTTTTATTTATCTATTTATTGATGAAAAATTATACACAAGCGAAATTTTTCCACCTAGACAAACACTACACATACCATGTTTTTCATTTCCTCGTGTATGTGAGTCATTGTCACTCAAAAGCTTGGACTTGTAGGGCTTCCTTATTGACAGATTTAAACATTTTAATGACTAACAAGAGACGCGACTAATTTTGGATCCCGGATACAGACCGACACTGTACTGAAATTCCGGATTTTATCTCATTGGATTCTTAATAAAATTGGTAATCCGGGGGCTTTCAAGGAGATGCACGCTGGCCTGAGAACTGTAATTCTAATTTTATTTGGCCTTATTGCCATGACTTTTTCTTAGCTGATGTGAATAGGGAAAGTCTGTAAGGGCAGACTTGTTAGTGGTTGGTCAGATACAAAATATTTCATACAGTGAAACTTTGCTGTAAGGTAACCTCATTGAAGAGACCACCTCTTAGTAATGACCAGTCTGATCAAAATTCCTTCTTTCAATTCTTATGTTTTCCTGGTACATTGAAACCTAATTGTCCAGATGTGTGGGACGTGTGGATTCTTGAAACCTGCATAGTATATGGACAAATACATTGTGAAATTTTTGTTCCCTAGAAAAAATTTGTCTGGAAAGTGATACGTCAGAATTATTTGCATCCTGATGAATGAAGCTTGACTGTGTATGTTGTGGAAGGACCCCATGCACTCCCTGGTGACACTGTCTCACGACCTGTTTCTTAGCAATTAATTAATTTGCTTATTTTTAAACATCAAGAAATATTCCCCTTTGAACATGAAGTTATTTAGTCGGTGTCAGTTATCATAAGTTAACTTTCAAAATCAAAGATGCATCACTTTCCTTGGTGGTAAAATGGTTTTGACTTCCACATGATTGCGTTAGATCTGTTCGCTGTGACATTTCAGAGGATTATAAGATCATATTTTAATGAATCTGAAAAAGCAAAATGAACTTTACCAATCCATGAGAGAGATCAGTTCAAATGTGGCATTAGGAGTGGATGAGTTAATGATCGCTATAATTCAGACTTACATTATTACTCAGGCCTTCTTGAAAGACAAACTCAGACCCACTAAGACATCTTAATGTTGTTACTATAATCTATCTTGTTTAGACTTCCTCTTTAAATGTTCTTTGACATGAATATCAAGTGAGATGTACAGGGGCTAGGGACTACAATGGAAGCTTGCTATTAAGACCAAGTGACTGGCTAAAATTGGGCTGATTGATGAGGTGCTCTCCTATTGAGTGATAGGCTAATTTAGTGGTCTGATTAGTGAGGTGCTCTCCTAGTCCAGTTTCCACTGTCAAGTTTAGAGCAAAATGATAGGAAATTATGAAGGTAATTATGAGGATGACCACCTACCTAGAATGCAGAAACCTTGTTTGATGTTGGCTATGACTTTTTACATCGAATGGAATGAATCTTTATGGCCTTTTCACAAATTTTTGTGGTCTTCTTCTTGTCAATGTTTGTCTGTATGTTGTGTGTCCAAAATATGTTTATTTCTTTGTAATGAATGAAGGGGGGGGGGCTTTTGTGACCATAAAATTATAGTGTCATGCTTTAAACTATTTTGTGTATCACCTCCATAACGTTGGCAAAGGGCCTCCGTGGCCGAGTAGTTAGCGTGTTCGACTGAGGATCGGAAGATACGGGTTCGAGCCGCGTCAGTGCCACTCTGCGGTTGGCCGTCCCTGTCCTTCGGATGAGACAGTAAAAACCGAGGCCCTGTGTCACAGTAGGTGTTGGCACATTAAAGAACCCTCCCTGCTCTACGGTCAGCAGTGCCGAGCATAGGCAAAATTTGTAGTAATTTACCGGCACACAGTGACGTCTCCATATGAGTGTGAAATATTCTTGAGTGGGACGTTAAACAACAATGCCATACCATACCATACCATACGTTGGCAAATGTTCAAACCTCACTGGAATCTTGATTGATTATGTGATAGAGTTGATCAGTTTACCTGTAAAGACAGATAATCCTCATCTGGTGTATATGTAAGTTCTTTTGAATGAGGTCACAGATACTGACCTTGAACTTGTTACCTTGACCCACTAATCCAAAGTTGCTATTTTTCTTTCTTTTTTGGGGGTTTGGGGGGGGGGGGGGGGGGGGGGGGGGGGGGGGGTGGAATGGAAAGGTACATGTATAGGTTAGACACCACTATATAAGAGGCAGTTGGGTTGATAAAGAGGGTGTAGGGAGAGGGGAGCTGTTATTTTGGATGTTTGATGTTATCTGATTGGTGTATAATGCAATTCTTTCAACTTAATATTTTAAAGTTGCCAGTAATGTGTTGAAAAAATTGTTGAAAACTGATATTTTGGGGCATTGTGAATATAATGTAAGCCAGTGTAAACTTTTCTGCTCATAATTGAATAGTACAGAGTGGCCAGTTAAGTGTTGAGAAAAATGTGGAATGGCTCGATTGTTTGAAACTGGAATTTGGGAGCATCATGAAAATGATGTAAATTGGTGTTAAAGTTATCTGCTCATTTTTGGCGAAAATGGGGTAGGCCCTAAACAAGGAAGGATATGTAGTGAAAAACCCACTCTAAGAGGCACGTGACTTTTTTGTAGAGTGAAATGTCAAATGCATTTTTGTATGGTAATTATGAGTTTATTTAGATTTTTTTCTTTTCCATTAGTTTCCTGCACTGTGTAGAGTTTGTTGTTACCTAGCATTATGGCATCTTGACTTACAATCGTCATTGGGTGCATGTGCGATGGCCTTTACCCTCATTATGTTCGCAAGCTTCATCTTCGGAGTAAATGTTAATTTATATAAACAAAATCGTCAACAGGCCATGCAGGACAAAATTTCTCCAAATGACCCTAAACAGGTGAGAGAGATCTTGGCCAAGCAGACGAAGAGTCGACAGATGAAGAAAGCTAAGAAGGAGACAGAGGCTGTGCCATCGCCATGGGAAGGAACTCCTCCTGGGATGTCACCCACACAAGGTATATACAGTCTTATACAGTCTACAAGGTCTTAAAAAATTACTTTGGTTAAGAATTTTTTATATTTGCAGGGCTGTCGTACCCCATTTTGGTACAGACCATCGAAATTGGGGAAAATAGTGTTGTTTGGGAAAAAACTTAATACCAACTTTCAATGAAGTTTTTTCAATAATCTACTTATAGATACTGATGATTCTTACATATATATTTAGGACCGATTGGGATTTTCAAGGACTCAGATTGGGAAAATGGGAAAAAAAGATACTACAGTTTAACCTGTTTTAAAAGACCATCCATGGGAAGCGCCATAAGGGTCATATAATTATGATAGGTGGTGTCTTAATTCAGGTTTTTTATATAGGAAAAAGCCATTTTGGGAACCATTCATGTAGGTCACATAAGACAGGTAATCCTTGAATTCAGTGTGTCACTAAGGCAGGTTAGACTGTATTTGACATTTGGAATGAGGCCAAACTTGAAGGTCTTTGTGAATGTAGCCTGTTTATAAAGGCTGCCTATTTCCCTATTCAGGACCTCCATGTCTGGCTGGAATCTAAGTTGATTGTCATGTGAGAAAGCTTGCCCGTATACCTGTGGAAGGCCAGTTATCTTTTCTTGGGTACATATATAACTGTTTGCTACAATATGACTGAACTGTTGTCAAGTGTGGCATGAAGCAAAAGTCAAACCAAAACAGGACTGAACACCACGTTGTCTGCAATTCTGTCGCTAAGGATAGTGACATACTTCATTAGCTGACTTACCTGCCATATCTGATGTTGATTTATAATATAGGGTTATTAATCAGGTAGATTCATATTGGCCTAGTTATTAGGCCGAGGTCTTTCATATTGGCCTGAGGCGAAGCCGAAGGCCAATATGAACAGACCGAGGCCTAATAACTAGGCCAATATGAAGCTACCTGATTAATGACACTTTTATTAATTAACATAATTATCCCTCCAATTAGAATGAA
>JACSZP010001166.1:0-11685 GCA_016161895.1 Pinna nobilis
TTCCGAGTACATTTACTATAGTGCCAAAAGCGTTAAAGGAAGAGGTATTTTAAAAGGGGTGCGATAAATTAAAGGGTCAAGCTATACAATAAAGGGGGTGTGATAAAAGGTGGTTCGTGTGAGGGCTGATACAGCCCTCGCAAAGCTATCTGTACTGTATAGGCAAAAATGCCTGTATCTTTGGCTAAGTATATGATAACTCTAATGTTCAATGATACAGATGTAATTGAATGTGGCTGGCTCAAGGACACATAAATAGTGGATTTCTTTTATTATATGTTATGCACATGTTACTTTCAATATTGACATCAATAAAGGATAAAAACAATCAATGTAGTCTATATTGTATGATCAGAGGTCCTATATGACAAAGTCCAAGTGTAAATGAAAATATATTAGAAATTTATACAGGGGTTTACCTGGCATCTTAATTCTAGGGGTCCCTTGGACTCTNNATCTATACAAGGTATGAAATACATGAACTATTTGTTGTCTTTAAGTTCAACTTTGTTAGTGTAAATCATATTAATATGGAGATGAGAGAGGAATAGAAAAAATTTTTTTTTTCCTATTATGCATCCAAATGAATGCTCATCAAAAAACTTACGGGGTACAAACAACTTTTTGAGGGTCATATACTCACATTTTGCGAGTCCGGTAAATCCATGTTTAGACACCAGGTATATGTATATATATTCATATACACTGTATATATATTTTGTTTAAAGTCTAATTAGTCAGTTTCTAAAATCAGAATGTGAATGATTTTTCCTGATTGAAATTTTATTTCTTATTAAGTTTTTTTTTCTTAGTAATGACTTGATTTCTATCATTGTAATATAGGAAACATAACATTTCAATACCAGGTTCATGTACATGTACATGTATAATGATATTTTAGATGTAAAATTAGGCTAGATACTGCTACTGTTAGAGTAAGAACTGTGTGGAGACAAGCTCTAACAATTAATGAACAATTTAAAATCTCATGAAGAGATACATGTAAACAACCTAAGACCTAACATTTTAATGCACATGCCAGACATTTAGCAAGGTAATTCATAAAAATGTGTGTATCCTGATGAAAGATTACTGGCAAACTTTTTGTTGTATATGTTTCTATAGAATAATAGTACTGCAAAAACTGAAGCTCTTATTGCTTACAATAGTCAAGTCATAATCAAATTTTCCTACTGGCTATATGCAGCAACATTACCTTCAAATAAAATCAATTGTACCATAGTCATACTGATTTTAGTTGGTTGGCTGCGTTGTTGTTTAACATCCCACTTATGAGAATTTTTCACTAATATGGAGATGTCACCAATGTCAGTCAAACACCATGAAATATGGCCTATGCACGGCACATACAGCCATTAAGCAGTGAGGGTTCTTTAACGTCCCTTCGCACCTATTGGGACACAGAACCTCAGTTTTTGCAGCCTCATCCAAAGAAAAGACTGTTTTAGTACGTGTACCTATGATTTTCTGACATTGGCAATTAACGTTAACAAAATATGCACACACACACATATTCCAAACGTAGAGAAATGTGATAATACACTACAGTAAGTTACCCTTGTAAAGCTCTGCTTCATACCAGTACTCTTAAATTTTGCTTTTGATACTTGATAAGTATGCAGCACATGATGGTACAGTCAATTAAACCTATTTTAAGAGTCCAGCCAAGGGAAGTAGCAAAGATGGTCACATATGACAGGTGGTCTCATAATTCAGGTGATTTATATATAGGAAAAAAATATTTTGGGAACATGCATTTAGGTCACATAAGACAGGTTTTCCTTTAATTCAGTGGGTCGCTAGGCCTAATGCAGGTTAGACTGTATTGGTAAAATATTTTAAATTTGTAACATGTGACCTCAGATCTGCAAGTAAAAACTTGGTTATAGTCAAGGATCCAGCTGAAAGTAAATGTGATAAATTACGATATTCTTTCTTTTTTTTTTATTATTATTATTTTTTTTTTGGAAAAAAACTTACATTTAGAACATTTATTTTATGGGTAAGAACAACCGAATGAGAAGATATGTAAATGTTGATACACAAATATCACTTCTTTTGCCTAGGTAATGGAAGGGTCATTCATCGCTGATCAGTTTCGTAGATTATGACGTCTCCTATTTTAAGTGTACATGTAATTATGATAAAGTTGACTTATTTACTTAAGATTCAAAGTAGACCTGTTCGTTTCCCCCTGGTTTTGAATGTAAATTACTTTTGTTTTAAATGTAGGCCTACATGGGGAAAAATAGCAACAAAGAGACTTAGTCGCCTGAGAAGAAATTAAACAAGACGATATTTCACAATGTTTACTACAAAGTCTAACTGATACCACCTATAACTGATCGATGAATCATAATCTAGATATCATACCTGTAGCAGTTGACCCTCTCTGGTTTCTCCCTAAAAACATGACAGTTAAAAGGTGAGGGTAAGTTGTCTCCAAGGCCTGACATAAGTTCAAAAACGCTTGGTTAGGCTTCGTTTGGATGATGTCTAACAATTTGTTGACTTTTGCCGAGGGAGAAGGTTGGCTGTTTATTTCGACTATGTCATCAGTGTCAAGAACATCGTTGCTTTGAAGGATTGGATACAGTCTTTCAACATCTACTGAGCTGGCAAACTTAGCTCGATGGGTCTGAAGTAGTTCCTTGTGTTTCTCCTCCATTCTGACGGGAGGAAAACATGCTACCCGTCATCTGCCAATCATAATAAATGCGCTCATTTCAAACTAACAATCAGAACTAACAGGCAGCCATGTTGATTTTTCCTAACAATGCACTCAGCTGATCGGGAACCTGCCGCTGTTTCGTATTTTCTTATCTTCGGATATTTCCGTAAATTGTCGTTTACCGCGACAACAGACGACGGAAGGACTAATCAAACGGAAAGTACGAATACATGTAAATAAGGAAGTAGCGACTAACGGGAAGTGACCACCGGTAGGTTGATTCAAATAATAGGTCCGAGCAGACGAGCCTTGGACTTGATTCTGCCGTCGCTTTAGAAATGACATTTTACTGAACAACAAACGACATCAGCGAAGCCAATATTGACGATAACAACACACGACGAAGTGACAGGAATATAGAGGCGTTTTGGTCAGACTGAAGACAGTGGACGAAAAAAGCGAGAGGGACGATTTGATTGATGGTAGGTCTATTTTTGTGTTTTTACTTTTTGGAAACTGTTTAAGCTCAAAAGTTGTTTTAATTTCAACAATTTATGAATGAGTTAATTTACAAATGTTTGAATTCGTTATAATGTAATTTGTCACGCTTCGTATTTTTAGAGACGTATATAACACACACACTATGTTATATACGTCTCTGTTATTTTTGTTGTTTTTATCTTTCATTTTGAAATAATGTTTTAAATCATTACAGCAGTAAATCCCCAAATCACAAATGATTTTATTGTAAGAATTATCCATCAAAGATGCTACAGAATCTGGAAGAGCAGCTACAGATTATGACAGAAACTTATATAACTAAAATTACTTAGGAGTTATATTTGTCTCTGATTATGATTATTTTAACACGTAGGCCTCGGCAGATGCTTGCAAGTTGTATAAATTTTTGAATTTGCTTATTTTTTATCAAAATATATTTACAAAAATATTGAATATTCATATGAAGAGTACATATATGAAATGGTGAATGTTATCTGGATATGTTCATATATGTACAATGTACATGTGAAAAGCCTTCTGATTTCCATATATCTTTAACTAGTCAATATTTTTACAAACCATAAAACTATCCATTTTTACATAAACATGTAGCTTACCTAAACCAAAGGCTAAGTCATAGGGTAGTCAATTACTCATTCATAGTGCACTGTCCATCATCTGTTTGTCTGTGGGAAAATCGTTATCATTTTCAACTTCTTCTTCAGAACCAATGCAGGAATTTTGATGAAACTTGGCACTTTTGTGACTCATGGTCTCCTTCAAGTACAAGTGTTGTTTATTTAGGGGATGGATCCACCCAGGGTTGGAAAGAGGTGGGGTCAAATACATTGTAGGTCTGGAAGCATACTCTCCTTTAAGAAACTTCTTCTTCAAAAAGGCTTTATAGAATGAAAAACTGAATACATCTGAGTGATCTAGAAAGATGTGTGAAGAAGTATTGTTGTTTTTGGTAACTTTCAAAAATCAAATTTTGACATGTTTTTTATGCTTCTTCAACTTTGTCATTTTTGAACATTTTCAGCAAATTAGTAATGTCTTGGCATGATCTCCCCTTATGCACAAATTGCTCATGTGAGCGATATGGGAACAATTGGGGCCTCTTGTTCTGTTTTGACTCCTTCATTTAGCATACATTTATACATGTACACATGTGTCAAATCAGTAAAAATTTCATTCAGAATTGAAGATCCTTCTGTTTTAGAAATAAGATCTGCAGAGCCTGTTAGTGTACTTATAACCAAAAGTGGCCAGCTTTATCATATTGATAAGTTTTGATTCTACATGATTGTATGTTTCATGTATAAAGGATATCAGACATTTGTTTCTTTTTCGTCTCATCTTTAGTACATACCATGGCATGTAAATCAAATTACTTATATGTAGGATCAGGCTCATCCAAAGAACTCTCAGCAGTGAATTTTTTACAGCAATATGACCTGTTGCTGGTGCAGTTTATGTACATGTACGCTGTACTGGTATTTATCGGTATTTACAAGACAATTGTACATGTACCTGCTATATCCATTCATTTGAATAAGAAATTTGTGTTGCTAATTTCAACAAGGTTCTGCAATTATGTAACTGAATACAAAATAGACTAACCTGTTTTAAGAGACTGTCTAAGGGAAGGAGCAAAAAAGGGTTTAATATGACAGGTGGTCTCTTAATTCAGATGATTTATACAGGGAAAAAACATTTCGGGAACAACTCATTTAGGTCACATAAAACAAGATTTCCTTTAATTCAGTAAGGTTATACTGTATATATATTGGTGTCTTTATAACCAGGCGTTTAGAGCATCAGACAGTAATTCACAAGACTTCTCACCTACATGTATGGCTTGAATACACTTCCATCGACTCTTACCATTTGAGAGTTCAACGATAGTCAGTTTTCAGAAGGCTAAATATTTTGACTAGTACCAGGTACCAATACTTAGATACATACATTTGTAGCCTACTGTTAAGTTATAGCTGTGTTGTTCACCCACCGCTTAAAATTGGATGTCACCGTACATGTACCTGTACGACTGTTAAATCACTTAAATAAAAAAAAATGCAAATAAATATACCAAGATTATCTTAAATGGGACTCAAAACACCAATGTTGCAATCAGCAAATCAAAGAAACATAAGATGTACGCTTTTTGCATAAGTACACAATGTATTATCTCAATATGTTGTCCTTTTACCATACAATGCAGAAACTGTTCTTTAAGAGACAAGCCAGCTGAGCTCGCTATCATTTACGTCTGCAACCTTTTCCTCATTTCTTTTCACTTTACATTTCTATTCAAATCAGCTATACGAAATACCCAGAATCCTCAGATTACCAAAATGACCTTGGTTAGAAAACCTCTTAGTCAACAAATTTTTATTGGTAGAGTAAAGGGAAAAATGACACTTGTCAATTGTTGAACACAATTTCATCAAAACCCACTGCTTTTACACAATTTTAGCTTTAAATCTCAGATTTGTAAGGTTTTACAAATAAAAAGAATCCTACATACAGTGACATAGACTATTACGTGTGCAATTATGTACAGCTGATTAATGTGTTTACAGGAAAAGTTCGGATATTACACTCATTTTAGAGGCTTCCTCACATGAAATCTATGGTGAGCAGTGTTAGATAACATTGTTACATTGTAGGCCTACATGTAAAGGTTACTGTCAAGGAAAAATAATTCGTGTTTGTCAAACAACCAGGATAAATCTGTGTGGAAATGGATACATGTAATATAGGGATGAAAAAATAAAATGTCTAATGACCAAAACAAAAGTGATTTATTCTTGATTTTACATGCTGCATGACAAACAAACTGTTATGGCAAATACATGTAGTCTGTTAATTTATTCGTCGTCATATGTTATTTATGAATTTGATGTTAATTATGGATAAAAATAGTGCTGATGTAATGAAATCCCTTATAAACATTAGTTACCACATGTACCTCATACAAAATGAGTGATTTAGCTGTGTCCTATACTTTCTGTGAGTTTTTTGTTTGTTATTTACATGTACACATGAGCATATAACAACAACATATTCAAGGATTTCTGAAAAAAAACTTCCAAAATAAAAGTAATGTACAGTGTACAACCGTAAAGGAAACCGAAAGACATATTGCTAGAATGAAGTTTTTCCACTACATGCATATGAAGTCTTTCCAGAATCTAAGTTCATAGGGCCATTTGAAGGTTCAAATTTGCAAATTTATCACACACTAAATGTAGAACCAGTGCCCTCTCCCTTCTCCAGAACCTTCTACTGTTGCGCAGTCTAATAAAGGTACATGTACTGCTATACCCAAGTCATTTTGATCAAACAGAGGTCCAATGAGACCATAAAAACTAGGGTCCTCTATCATGATTCATGCATATATGTTGGCACATAAGATACTAGAGCTGTAACAATTCACATCAATGCACTTCTTACCTCCAACCCGAATCGCGAGTTAAACAGCCTAAACGATTAGCCTACAATATATAGTCTATAGTTTTACCATTTTGCCATTGTACTTTGAATACTTTCATATATGTTAACAACTAACAGCAGTGTCATTCACCTTTTTGTTTCTTGTAATTTTCTCATGAGTGATTGAAATTGAGGTCTTGTAATATCAGATTTTCATACATGTATCATGTCATGAACAAATGCAATGAAATATCAAATATTCATGGAAATTTCTATCATAAAATAATGCAAATAACAAAAATCGAATTAAGACATTAAAATCGAACCGAACTAGAAAGTTCCTTACACTTTGCAGCTCTCTTACATTTAGATAGGGCCTATCTCTCACTGCCCATGGCCCTACATGTCAAGCATGTAATCATAATTTGAGGCCTTAAAGTGGCATAATGTGACATTGTCCCTATGAGTGAAGCATACCTAAGTGGGACGTTAAGCATCAACACAAAAGCAACAAAAACTTGAACTACAATGTAAGGTTTCTTATGGATTAGCTGTGCATGTTATGCATGTAATGATGTATATATCCCTCATTCCATACATGCGGGATAAATCTAAATCAGAATTTGTTGATAGGCTGGTTGTATTGTTGCTTCATGCCCCACTCAAGAATCTTTCACTTATATGGAGATGTCACTGTGTGCTGTTGAAGGGCAACACATTTTGTTTATGCTCCGCACTTAATATAACCGTAGAGCAGTGAGGGGTCTTTAATGGGATGACACCTGCTGTGACATGGGACCTCTGTTTTCACTGTCTCATTCAAAAGACAGGGAGAGTCAACTGAGCACTGCTCAGATTCGAACCCACAACCCGACATTCAAAAGGCAAGCATGCTGACCACTAGGCCATTTCAGCCCCTCAAAATTTGCAAAACCTGCTTGCCTTTTTTCTAGCTTAATTTGCAATAAATACATTTTCTTTAGACTATCAGTAGCTTGTTTTCATGGTTTTGCTTAATTTCTTTTGGTTGTACAGGTACTTGTATCCTTGACCAGTATATAGATGTTCTATGTACTATTACAAACAATTTTGTGTTATGCATGTAGTAACAGTAACAGTAGTATGTCTGTTGTTACACCTTGTACTTTGAAAGGTGTGGGTTGGTATTGTTTGGTATCAATGCTGGCTTAATTGTTATTGATATTACAAGTATGTTTCATTGGATCCTATACTTCCTGTATTGTTTAAAATTACAAAGAATGCACACGCAGTAGCTAAAAATAAGGTTTTCACTATTTAAATGTTTACACTGTTGATCATGTTTGATTAGGGTGCTCATTGAAACAATACATTAATTACCTGTAGGCTATGTAGTTGACTTTGTAAATCTGTCAGGATTTGAAGGATTATTTGGTGGATTCAGAAGCAACCTCGGGGCAATGGTGTTGGTTATATCAGATTGTGTATAAGATAATGTTTCTCAGGCACCCCCAGTGATTGGTCAGGTAGGAAGTTGGTTATGTGATTGATTACATAATCAATATAGATCAACACTTTTATTTTCAAACTTTACATTTTATGTTCCTTTTTGGTGTCCGTTAACAGGGAAGTGAGAAGCATGGCAACAGAAGGAAATATCTTGCTCTCTCATTTTGTGGTAAGAGTTGAAAAGCTACAAATGTACCTACACATGTAGTTTATTTTCCATTTTCTGTTAAATTTTCAGTCACTTGTTTGGATACATAAATTCAATGGTACAGTTTGTGTAAGGTATGACTTATAATTCTTAGCAATACACTAAAATTTGACCATGAATTGTAATAATCTTTTACAGTAGGTCTATTTGGCAAGTGTTTTTTCTGTTTAGGTGATTTTCTTATTGCCATTGTAGTAAGTTTACTGTAATTGTTTTATAAATATTATTTGCTTTATTACACAATGTATATCTGAATATATTTTAAGAGTTTTTAGGGCATGTTCTGAAATACAGAAATATTTTCTGTATATTTTTATGTGCTGGTAAATTCAAACATATTTATAGTATGACTTTTCTCAGATTTAATAAATTGTAACATACCAGGTAATTAAAATTATTTTGTAACTTTTACACTGTACAGTGTATTTTTGAAGTATCCAAAAGTGTGCATGTGTTTATATCCAAAACTGATAGAATTATGCCTTGGTCACTAAATGTTAAACCTTTCTTTTTTAAAATCATCAAGTTGAATTTGATACATTTTCTTATAATCAAGATATATTCAGAATTGTTATTGTTCTCTGCAACAAAGAAGAATCGGGTTATGGAAGGAAGGTTATTGGGGGAACAGAAATTGCATAGTGAAAGAAAAAAAAAATTGCTTGATCTGAAGTTTATATAAATCAAGACTTCCTTACAAGCTACTTGGTTTTAATTTGCCTTTTAAGGGTTTTTTCCAAAAAACACTGGGAAAAATAGATTGCTCAGGAAAAAATAATTTACATACAGATAGATCACTGGATATGTCAATAGTCTAAGTGCAAATTGCAACTACATGTACAGATTTACCTCTTACTAGGGAACTTATTGAAACCCCTGCTTTGTTTTAAAAAAAGGAAAAGTTACAACAGAAGTAGTAAGATGAATGTGGTAGGCATGTGTGTATTACAATGTATAGGGTTCTAAGGATATTTTTGCTGGATAAATAGAGAAAATATTCTGAATTATGAGAGCTTTTGGTGTGCATGGAATTCAAGATGTTCAGTTGTTCACCAAGACTAGAGAAAACTGTTTTAGACACAATATGAAATTGCAAATCAATTAGAAAATATTTAATTCAGTGTTTAATTTTTCTTCTGTAAGTAACAGGGAGATTCAAATTATTTTCTCAGAGAGATTTTTACTGGAACTGTATTGGTGATCCATCTAGTTCTATCTCAGAATTGTAACGCAATGTGCATTACCAGCATAAAGCCTTTGCATAAATCTTTCCTATTAGTAGCATGCTTGCCATGTCTCCTCCATAATTAGGGAGATTCCTTGTTTTTTGCATACAATTTTGATATCTTATGAAAAATGCATGTCTACCTAATGAAACAGTTTACTTTTACTATAAATTCTTAGTAAAAAAAAAATCCCCCGTGAGATTGAAAAATCTCCCCAATGGAAAGTTTTCAAGGTAAAGGAGTCTGTGTTAGGCATCTGTTTCAGAGGTCATATGGTTAGAAGTCTCCCTGAATACCCTGTCATCTGTGCATACCTTAGTCCTATATTGATCAGAGTGATCATTAGCAGTACCAAGGTCATGACCATTACAGAAAGACCTACAGACTAACTTAGTGTAGCTAGACAGTGATTGATCACCAGTGAGCAGATCTAAAGATTCAGAGTTATCATGTATAATCAGAGGATATTGGAATAAATTAAGTCTATGTGTAATACTGTCCTAACTATCTGATATGCATTATAAGTTCAAGGTTAATGCATGTTACATGTGCATTATCCCAGGTCCATGTAAATTGCACTTTGGACATGGTCCTACATTGGACATGGGCTTATGAAACCCCATTACATCTTTTCCTCGAGTAACTAAGCGCATTATTACATTAGGTAGATGTAACAAGATTATAAAACTACATTTCAGTGGCTACATGTAATATGGTTATAAAACCAATACCTGTTTACCTGTATATATAAATTCAAGGTATAGAGCATAAGACTGTCAGAATTTGTATTTGCTGTGCAACATCAAGCTACATATCATATACTACTAAGGTCTATTAAGCTACAGCTACATTATTGGTTAAGGTCTAGTGCAATGTCAAATATGATTTAATTTGAAAAGTAGTCTGCAAAAATCAAAATGTTTTAGTGCATGCAGAACTTGTGTTTTTCTCGCCATGTTAAACTACTGTTTTCATTTTAATAGAAAATTCTGTCAAAATCTATAGAATTTATCATGATATATACATATTTGAATTTTCTCTGTCTTATGCAAAATACACGTATGTCAAATCAACAGCAGATCTAGCTATGATGTTATACAGTCGTTCGCAGTTACCTGTTCATTCTTTGGATACACTGCTTGTGATGCAGAGGATCTTAATGTGTCTTAACCCTTTCAGCCCTTATAAGTTTGAAAATATATGCTTTATTTATTGTTTCAGATCAGTCTATTATGTTTGAAATGCTGTAAAAAGGGTTAAATCAAATAAAGTTAAAAGTTTTGTTTCAATAGACAAGTTTTAATTCTCCATGTACAGAAAATTTCAAATTACATATTTTTCATTTTCAGACGGAAATGAAATCCAATACAGGAAAGGGGGTCACACTTAAGAAAGTGGATACTGAAAAGGACACACCCACTGAAACAAAGATGGAGAAGTTCAGGAGACTATTTGGATTTGATTTAATGGACTTGACCTCCCCATCATCATTTGTTCGCCTCCTTAATCGACCATCAGATCCTGCTAGTCTTGGTGTACTCAGGATGTTGTTTGGTAAATATGCCTCTTTATACTACAGGGATCAGTAATAAGTTCAGTCCAATTGACCAATTCTGGCTTTCATAGGGCTTGTCATAAAAATTTTGTATTAAGTTAGCCAGGCTATAGTCATGCTGAATTTAAAAAAATAGACTTGATCTGAATGATTTTGTAGATGTTTTTTTAAAATCTTATTGGAAGTAAATGACTAACAGCTGATTTTATACTGTTTTGGGAATTTTGTTCCATTTTTGATGGTGTTTTTTTTTTTTTTCTTGGTGGTATTTTGTTTTGTTTTGTTTTGTTTTTTCTTCTTTTGTTTTTGCTTCAACCAGGCTTATTTCAGTGTTCTCAACACGACGGACTTAAATTGAAAATTAAAGTCTAAAAAAAGTGACATTTGCTCTCATTTGATTGGTTGGTTGGTTGTATTGTTGTTTAACGTCCCACTCAAGAATATTTCAGTTATATGGAGACATCACTGCATCACTGTGTGCCAGTGAAGGGCCACAAATTTTGCCTATGCTCTGCACCTATGGCCATATGGCAGGGAGGGTTCTTTAATGTTCCAACACCTACTGTGACACGGGACC
>JACSZP010001166.1:11740-22386 GCA_016161895.1 Pinna nobilis
ATGTACAATGTAGGTGATCATTTAGTATGGAAACATACTTTTGTCTTTTTAACATTTTGTTAACTTTGAGAATTTTATTAAGTAAGGTTTCGCTGTATTTCCAGGGCTTCTCATGGTTATAGACATTCCACAAGAGAGAGGTATGGGTAATGCTGTCAACAGGTATACTGATGGAGAGATGTGCCATTTTCCACTGTTTGATAATTTACCATTCTTTCCTCTGGAGTGGCTGTACGTCCTATATATCATCATGTTGATTGGTAAGTACAACTTAAGGTACTTGATAATATTTTATAAAATTTAAGATTCATATATCTTTAATTACAATGTATTTTGAACCCCCCCCCCCAAAAATAAAATAGCAACCTGGACAAATAGACTACAATGAATTTTATATATATTGGTATATAATACTGTAAAACATTACAAAGCAAAACATTAAATACATCTGTCAGAAAACTGTATAGATGACAAAAGACAAAGTTCATTTATCCAAAAATTCCAACATGTTTTTGCTATTCTAGTAGTTCATGTAAAAAGGCAAAAGCATTTTTGTGTGGGTGTAGAAAAATTTATAAGGAAATGATCACCATACAAAATTGTGGTAAATCCTTATATTGGTATTAGTAATTTCATTGTAGAATTTAGCTCATCAGTGTTTAGCATTGGGGATTTCTAGGGATTCTAAATTTAGCATCTGTCTGTATTATATTCCTGACAAGCATTTCTTAAATATGTGAATTTGATTTCACCCTGGTACCAATTGACTCGATCACATTGACCAAAAATTTGTGTCCAATTTAGTGACATCACAATGCATTTTTGTTGTTTGTCCTAGGTTTGATTGTGGTGCTTTATTTTGTGATGTCATTGATTTTTTTTTTTGAGCTTAAATGGAAAGGTCAATTATTCTGATATTAAATTTTTGTATTATGTACAGGTGCTGTAGGAATTATGATTGGTTATAAGTATCGTCTGAGCTGCTTCACTTTCATGGTGATATACTGGTATTTCTTTTTCCTGGACAAGACGAAGTGGAATAATCACTCGTATTTGTACGGCCTCTTCTCCTTACTTCTCTTATTAAGTGATGGAAACAGATACATGTGAGTTTTCCTCAATGACTATAATATTACAACTGTATACAGGGAAATTTTCCAATTTGCCAATAAGGCATTTTATTTTTTTATCCTTTCATCCTCATCTTCAGTGAGCGAAGTCAATACTAGATGGATTCAAAACGATAAATTCATTCAATAGAGTTGTGACAAGACTGGGTGAATCGAAAGTGGTGCGAAACAGTTTGCAAGTGTATTTGGATGAAAATAACATGAGGCCAAAATAACCCTGTATACAGTATCATTATTTATAGATATTTTATGATCATTCCACTTGGTCAAATGCTGAACTCTTTATCATTGTACATGTACATGGACAGTGGAACTCACCTAAAGACCACATCACCTAAAATACCTTCAAAATTCAGTCTGTTTAGGCCATCCTCAAACAATTTTGGTTTGCTGTAGCATGCCTCAGATATTCACCTATTATAATTCCTTTTGAAAATTTAATGTTTATTTATGGATATACATGTACTGATTTATGTGTAAGTAAAAGAACAATTTGGAGATGAATATTATTTTTGAAACAATTATAGGGTACATGCATTAACTTAAAAACTCCATAAGTAAATGTAAAATAAATTCATTTTGTATGGTCTCTGATTTCAGGTCAGTTGATGCTATGTTGGACAAGAAGATAAAAAATGCACATGTGCCATTATGGAATTATACCTTATTTAGAACACAGGTACTTACAGGTGTTTTTGATTATGTATTGGTATATTCCTGACTTGGTACAAATCAATTGCTCTCATCAGTGTCATCAATTTTAAAAGATACTAGGGAAGAGATGTCTTTAACTGACATCTCAATTTATTAAATGAGTTTTAGAAATCCATTGTGACTCTCGTAAAAAAACAATAAAGCGTTTACAAAAGTACANNCTTTCCACTATTGTATACAGTCTTGACATGAAATCAGTGATGACACATGTAGTAGTTCAGAGATACCGTGAAAGTACATTTGATCTAGCATCTAAGATACTATGTATTGATAGGCTATCAGTGACTAAGTATTAGTAACAAATGTAGTGTTTGTACCAACAATTCTATCTTGTACTTTTAATTTGTTTCCTTGATATCGATAGTACATACCAATTCATGATGTGTGGATCATGTAAATTCAAGACAACTTGCATAAAATTTAGATACATAAAATGATAAACTTTTAACATTTTTTAAAATAAATTTGAAATAGAGTACGAGTGGCTCTTGATGACTTGAACCTTGAAATTTTCAAAACCTCAAATTGTGATGTAGGTGTTGACCTCTCTTCAAGTTTCTCTCTCTACCTCCTCTTCAATAAAGTTAAAGGGGTTGTAGATCCACTGGAAACATCATGTGTGTCTGTCTATCTGTTTGTATGTAGATACATTCTCATCACACCAACTCCTTGTACCCTGATAAGTCAATTTCATTGAACCATACGCAATTAAAGATCTCCTTATGCAGATTTGCCGGAAGGAAGAAAAGAAAGAAATGCTATCCAAATCTTGTTTAGCTTTGGCCATTTTTCTAAGGCTATTTTCATCATTTCAACTTTTGTGTGTCTGGGGTGATCCTTTTTCTGACTGTTGTAGTTTAAATATACAATGTATTTGCTCTTGACCTCTCAAATGTTGAAAACCTGAAAATGTTGCATGATTATTCAAAGTCAGGTCAAGACTCAAGTCCAAATGTTTTACCTTCCTCTTATTTTAAAAACCAAAGTATATAACGTTTTATTCATGTTTCACACTACTTTCAACATTATCTCAGTCATAAACACATTTAGTAGCAGCATCAATCAATAAAGGCTTTATCCATATTATTGTATATTTGTAGATCTTCCTAGTATACTTCATAGCTGGACTTAAAAAACTGGATAGAGACTGGGTCAGTGGATACTCCATGATGAAGTTGTCCAGAAAGTGGGTCTTTGATCCCTTCAGGTATGTCTTCACATTTAAAATTTATTCATTAAAAGTACAGCGGAACCTTGTAACACCAAATTCAGTCTTTTTAGTGAGATTATCTTTAGGCAAGATTACACTGTAATGGTAATTTGTACCACTAGGTTACTCCAATATGAGGTCAGTCAGATAATTTGAATTTTGAATTCAAAGTTATCTTTCATACGGGGGCTTTTAAAGAATAATTACATGGACTAAGTCCATTCCTTTAATTCATGTTCCGCTATATAGATGACATTCTTTCATAAAATTTTCAAAACTTTGTGACCATTGTAAATCCAGAAAATGTTGCAGAACTTTAAAAAGTAATGAAATTATTTGTGAAACTATATTTTTGCACACATGCATTTAAGTAAAAAGTTTGTGTTGTTTTATGCATGTTAATATCAAATTAGTATAACTAGTGAGGATTTTATTTTGGCAAGTTAGTGCTCTCGCAAATAAAACAGGATTTACAGTATGTTGATTTGAAGTATTTTTCAACCTTTTGTATGCTTCTTATATAAAATGTATTCATTTTCTGCCCATACATATACTTAGACTCTCTCTCTCTCTCTTTCCCTATTCTCTCACTCTCTCTTATGTATTCCTTTTTATTTTACAGGATGATATTAACAGATGAACAAATTGATCTGTACATTGTCCACTTGGGTGGATTATCAATTGATATGTTTACTGGTTTCCTGTTGTTCTTTGACAAAACCAGAGGACTGGCGCTGTTCTTTTCTTCCTCTTTCCATATAATGAATTCTCAGATGTTCAATATAGGTGAGACATTGATGATATGACATATTTTGTATAATTTGCCGCTTTTCTTTTCATGTTTTATCTCACAAATTAGAAATGCTTCCTAATACTGTTAATTACAGTTTTATTTCCCAGAAGACTTTTTGTATGGGTACATTCAATTACTGAAGAGTTCTGGGTGTACACCTTAAAACTTAAGAATACACTGAAGTCTGACAATTTTCTCAACTTAAGCTTTTCAACCATTCGGAGCTATTAGCTGCACTGCTGGTGGCTGTATGACTTTCAGCTTACTACATAACATACTTTGTATCTCCTAGCTCACTAGTGCTGACTACAGCTCTCAGCTGACTATTTTACACTACTAAGCTCATTGCACATGTTATTTTTTCACCCTTACCTTCTAGCACTTTCTATGACTCTTAGCTTACTATATGGCACTTCATGTGGTCCCTAGCTTACTTTGTATTAAACTAATATTCTATAGATGGACACAGCAACTCTTAGCCTACTAGTCAACGCTTAATGCACCTCCTTACTCATTTCATACCATTCCTTGTAGCTCCTAACAAACTTTTTTCATATTTGTCTATCATAACATTTTCTGTAGCTCTAAACTTACTATTTGAAACTTACTGTTAGACTACCATATATTACATGTACAAGCAATATCTTATACATGTAGCCTACAAAGACATTTCACACTCTTTACCATGATTTTTTTTTACTACTATTTGCTTACTGTGCTATAATTTTGTATTTAACTAATTGTAGACTTTTACATCTACCACTGTTTAATAGCACTTTTCTTTTACAAGTCACTTTCTATAGCTTTTAGTTCATCACAACAGACTACAGACACAGGGTTAAATGTTTATTATATAAATACTTCGGTTTGTTATGCTGTTTAACATCCCACTCAAGAATGATTCACTCATATGGAGATGTCTCTGTATAACGTGCAAAGATACAGATTTAGCATATTGTCAACATATGATATATGGCCATTAAGCTGTGAGGGTTCTTTATGTACTGATACCTGCTGTGACACTGGACCTTGCTTTTTTACTGTCTCATCCAAAGGACAGGAATAGTCAGCCATCTCTGCCAATGTGGACTCAAAATCTTTTAAAAAGAAAAACACCAATCACAGAGATAATTTCCATAAGTAATTTTTATCTGTGATGCTGATACCTTATTTAATCGTCTCCTTCATTGCAGGTATGTTTCCTTACACCATGTTGGCTACATCACCTCTGTTTTGTGGATTGGACTGGCCTAGAAAAGTCTTCAACAAACTGCCAAAATTCCTGAAATTCTTTACTCCCAAGGAAGAGGAAATTCAGACAAGTGAACATTGTATATACAGCAAAGATCAAGTGAAGCCTGAAAATAAACAGGTAACTTTGCCATTACGAAAATTTATTTATTTTCATGGACTCTATATGAAAATTGTCTGTTAGAAAATGTCAGAGTTTTATAAGCTTTCAAAATTATCCAAAAAGTAACAACTATGATTAAGAAGAGTCCAAGAGAAGTGATGTAGATGTTGATGCCAATTATTTTGTTTTGAATAAGCTAATTTGTGTTTGAAATTAATTTGAAATTTATGACATATGAATGACTTTCTTTGAACGACTCTTGTTGCATAATATACAATTATTGACTGGGTCCGAGGGAATCAGCAATTTTGTTGGCACCCGAGGTCTTGACTATTACCCGACGCGAAGCGGAGGGCAATAGTCAGGAACGAGGGTGACAACAAAATTGCTGTTTCACTCGGACCCAGTCAATAATTGTTTTGTCATAAGAAACAACTTTTTTTGGCTGTCGTGCCTACTGCGTAAATTTCCTCCGTAGTTCAACACAAAATTTCCACGAGACCATGTCAGTTACATCACTTAAATCAAATAAATCATCAATAGATGCTGTAGTATTTGTCAGATGTTCGTCTAGTATCCTCATGAGGTCTTTATAACATTTGCCAGTTTTTACTGTCACAGTCATTTAATATTCCCATCCGATATTCCTCATCGTGACTTCTGCATGATACTCCCATTATTTACACTGGAACAAGATGCAGACACAAAATCTATTCATGGTCACATCGGCGTTTGAAACATTGGCCAATCAAATTGCAGTTTGATCAAAATTGCAGGAAATTCAAAGTGTCTCCTTAACAATCATGAGAGGGCCGACAGTAAAAATTAAATGACCGGGCAGAAAGAACTGTTTTTGAAGGAAAGATTAAATAGCAAGTCTGTTGGCTATTTTTCCTCTATAGTTTATATAGGTAATTATAAACATGAATATAACAACATCAACTGTCTTGTCATACTTATGAACGCGTAATGTATAAGATAAAGTCCTTCGTACTGTTCATGATTATTGCAGAAATATGCCACCATGGTATAACTGAAATAATACTGATAAGATGTTGAATTGTTGTGTAGCGTCCCACTTAAAAATCTTTCTTTTATATGGTGACATCACTGAATGCCAGTGTAGGGCTACAAAAGGCACACTTATGGATGCTTCTGTAAGTGCTGACTGCTACTGTGACATTAGACCTCAGTTAATACTGTTTCATCTGAAGGACAGAAAAATCATGGGACCTATGATTCTGAAGGTGATCCTGTTACCACCGAGTCACAACGGCTTTCCTGAACAGATGTTAAACTCCAATGAAACAAAAACAACTATCAATGCAGCAAACACTTATTTATTATGGTTATTACAGTCTCTATATTCTATTTGTTACAGATAAATGGCTCAGCAGGGACAGCCAAGACTCCGCCTCCAACCAAGGCTAAGCTATACCACAAACTAGCAGCCCTCTTTGTAGTCCTGTATATTAGTGAGCAGTGCTTTATGCCATACTCACATGGTATAACAAAGGTTTGTAACAAATACATGTATGATTATCACAAGTTCTGTAATGGTAATACAAGTTTATGGTAGGATGTAATTTATGTACATTTCATCTGACAAACTATATTTGTGTGTTTTCAAGTAATATTTCTTGTAAGAAACATATTAAAATACATCTAGAGAGTTATAAAAGTCTTTATGATGCAGAATTTCTTGATTAAAGATAAATTTCCTATTTTCCCGAACTTTGAAATTATTGTGTTGCATAGAGTTATATATCTTCTCTGAGTAATGTTCATGACGTGTGGTTTTTGGGGACTTCTGTTAATGTGGACTATAAGCTAAAACCTACAGTTGTATTCAGTTTACAAGTTTTGGTCCAGCTGAGTGTCTAGAGCTAATAACCAGTACATGTACCTGCAAGATGACCATCACTACAACATTAACTTCTCTTCTCAATAACATTTCTAGACAACAGAAAACATTTTTGTTATAACAGTCATTATAAAGAGATTGTCAGTAGTCCAGTGCTTAACTCATTCACCCCTCAAGACACATTTTGGGTTTGCCTAAATCATTGATTTATTGAAAAGTCTATTATTTTCAAGGGGTTATTGAGTTTAGGAAAGAAAACAGTTATTGACCTTTTATTTTCCAGCACTATTATAGTTTCTATCTTTTTATTGCAGGGCTACAACAACTGGTCTCAGGGTCTGTATGGGTACTCCTGGGACATGATGATCAGAACATGGTCTACTCAACATGCCAGAATTACTTATGTGAATCGTGACACAGGTGAAGTCGGCTATCTGGATCCTAGGGTATGTTTGCTAGTTTTCCTAATTTATATTTTTGAATATTAAGATTCATTTCTATGCCGCTGGCATTCTAAGACTCTGGATTTAGTGTAGTCAAAGTAGATCAGAATTTTTTTTTAAGTGTAAGATTTTACATACTTTTGTGAAGGTGTCGCCGCGGCCTAATGATTAGAAAATTGTGCATTAGTCTATTTAGTCTTTGACCTCAAATCAATGTGGGTTCAAGCTTCCTGTAACCTAAGTTGATTTTGTAAGAAAATTTACCAGTTATATGCAGAAGGCCAGTGGTTTCTCCATGGGTATATTTGTAAACGGTTTCTCTCCTCCACCAATAAAAATTGGCTACCACTTTATGGCATTAAGGTTGTAAATTGTGGCATAAAGCCCCTAAAAACAACAAATAGTTAAAATTAAATCACAGCAACATGCTTTTTGTCTCTCAAAAATCCCTATGGATTAATGCTGACTTACCTTGATTTAAAAAGTTAGATTTCGACCATTGTCTTTAAATTTTTTTCAAAACTTGTAGAGGTTTTGATATTAGAGACCAATATGATGCTGTTCTGAGAACTTTTTTAGGTATTCACCCTTCATCAATCTGATGATGTCCTTTAAGATCGTTACACGGCTGATGAAAATTTGTAACAAATTGTTTTTCCATTTCTTTATATCTAAAATCATTACCCTATGTTTCCATGTATATTCTAATCTAACCTTTATCTTATTTGAAAAGTAAATTGCACACATACTGTCAATTCCACAAATAGCGCATGTGACAAGGTACTGGTTGCTATGAGAAGATTCTTATTCCTGGTGCACTTTCCATGCATTACTTTGTAATTTTAATAATGAAGATCGGCTATAACAAGATAAAAACCTTGCTCCCTTCAACTTGTTATATGTGCCAGTGGAGTTGACTGTACATGTATATAAAACACAAATGTTTGCAATGCACATAAACTTAGATATTTACAATTTTTTCCCTCCATTTAGGCATTTACAAAGCGTACAAGATGGACAGGCCACGGTGATATGGTGGTTCAGTATGCCAAATGTATTGCTCACCATCTGGCGCATTTCAACATGACAAATATTGAACTGTACTTTGATGTCTGGAAGTCCATGAACAAACGATTTCAGCAAAGGTAAGTGTACACAAACAGTAGTAAAGGCAAAACTTGTTTCAAGCTTGGAAAAGTAAATGTTTAATTTTCATACTTGCCAAGCCATCTAAATAGAAAGACTCCATATATAGGTATTCTATATTTTGATAAATTCTTATAAACAATGCAACATGAAAAACTTTTCCTATTAATTCTTAGTAAAATTTAGTCTCTCCAATGAAATTCAAAAAATCTCCCTGAAAGTTTATGTATACTATTTGTCAACTGGCAATAAATGCAAGTTATAAAAGTATTTTACTTGAGGGAGGTGTTTTTGGTTTTTTGTGTTTATAATTTGAAACAATGAAAATACATTTTGCATGATTGTAAAATACAGTAGAGGTTCCAAATAGAATAAGATACAATCAACTCTGCAAATAAAAAGATGATTCAAGAATCAAGTACTGATTATTACGAGAATATTTCTGTTCCCCATGCATTACTATGTAATTTTCCATAATGACTATAAAGAGATGAATATCTTTCTCCCTCCAACTTTGTTATATGTAGTGTTGACTGTATATGTATGTGTGTTCCGATCCTAAGTTTATAAAGTTTCTTTGACTAACATACAACCTAGTGGATAAATGTCCATAAGTATCCCAATTTCTGACTTTTCTTACAGAGTGTTTGATCCAAGAGTAAATATTTTGGAAGCAGACTGGTCTCCGTTTAAGGAAGTGTCATTTGTCATGCCACTGTTGGTTGATCTCTCGCCATGGAGGAGGAAAATGATAGAAACAGAAAATGATCTGAGGAAAAATTACAACTACACAGATGTTGCCTTTGTTGCTGACTTTCCAGGTAATATCATAAGATCAAATCAAGTTACAGTTAAGAGTGTATGCAGTTTATGCTATAAGGCATTTTACCACCTTTTCTTTGTCCTTTGTTAACCTCCGGTACCAAAAGTTTGGGTTGGGGGGATGGTGGTGTCATATCAATTTTCTTGTGTCTGTTCCTTTGTCTTTTGGATTGTCAATCCAAGTATACATGGTTTGCCAAGCCATCTCTTCCTACAGTTTGGATATTTTGATAGATATTATAGATATCATGGAGATGTTTATGTCTATAAAATTTTGATTTTCTTCAAACATTGCCAAGGTGACAGTGTTGTTTTTGACTTAGTCATTTTCTTGGCACTAGCTGCATACATGAAGCATGTTCACAGACAGGTAGATCCTTTGTGTCTTACAGACAAACTTCATATCTAGTGATCCTCTGTTGTGGAGGCCACACTGGGTATAAAAAAGCATTATATATCACTGATTTGTGTTTTTAAATATCTAGTAATGCCTCGTAAAATATTCATATTTAATTAAGGTATCTGCACTTTGGCAATTGCCAACCCTTAGTCCTCATCATTTAGTTTAGATAACTTAAAGCATGCAATATAGGAATTGTATCCAACTCGCATTGCCCTAGTCATCCACTTAGCATCCATTCAAAAGTATTCATCTATAAATCTTCAGTGACATTTAAATTGGAAGAAAACACTTCTGACTTAGTGTTTTTAGGCTTGAATGATAGCTTCAAGTGCAATTAGAACTGTACATTTCAACATGTCTACATTTGAGGGGGTGGTAGTTGAAAATAAAGTATGATGATAAATGTATGTTTGTTGTCTGTTGTAGGATTACACCTTGAGAACTATGTACAGGAAGATTTAGGCAACACCAGTATTACAGTTCTATCTGGCAGAGTTACCCTGGAACTTGTGGACAGAAAGCAAAACTATTCCCTGGGAGAGGGAGATAAGATGCAGGTAAGTACATACCTATCCTAGGTATATTTTACTTTATATAAAGCAGTGCCAATAAATTTCCAATAATTTTCATGGTTAACGTTAAGATTCAAACTTGTAATCCACTATTAAGTAACAGGAGTTATAAGCCTTTGATTATGAGCTAGATTTGGGACCTCCATGGCTAAATGCTTAGAGCATTGGGCTTTAAGCCATTTAGACTCTTACCTC
>JACSZP010001169.1:0-11756 GCA_016161895.1 Pinna nobilis
CCCGAGTGTCAAAGATTTGCAGTCCACGATGAGGCTTGCCGAGTCGTGGATGTTGCAAATCTTTGACACGAGGGTGAGATTTATCTGTTCCTGTACAAAGTGGTGGTTGATTATTTTTCTCTCACCCTCAAATAATGTATTTCCAAGTAGTAAATATATAAATGCAACACTGCATTCAAGCGGACGAAATACGTCAAAAGTAGGTTAAGACTTACCGGTAGTGACGTCAAGAGGTTCGAGATAAGCACGCGGGGTGCGAGACAGATATCTCAGAACGGGTATATTGATGGATTTCTCTGTCCGGGGTGAGAGAAAAACTCAATGAGATTTGAAATTCACTCATAAGCAAGATGTGTTGGAGAAAAATACATTTTCTGAGTACCAGTACTGTATATTTTTTCATTTTAATGATGTTCTAATTATACCGCCTTTCATGCTATCCAATTTCTGCTAATAAAGCTGCATTAAAAATGGTGTTATTTCATTGTATGGGGTCTTTTGCCTACATAATGGTCAGTCTGGTCATCCATTTGTATTTTCATTTAAAAAAAAACCCGTTATTTCCCTAGTTTATCAAAAGTAAGACATGACATCTCAGAAATAAAAGCTGATGATTTGTTTATAAAGACAAAACTAAGTCTGAATAATTACACTGCTCTCTATGCCAATATTGCCAAGGAAGTGGTGTAAATCACTGTGTCATACTTTAAATCAGAGGAAATAATGACAATTGATACTACACTGAATTCTTCCTTAACCCTTTCACCCCTGAAATCTGATGGACTCTTCCTTATATCAATGATTTAGGCAAGCCTAAATGTGTATTCAGGGGTGAATGGGTTAAAGAACACCTGATTCAGGAGACCACCTCAAAATAAAGACCATCCAAATTCAGTCTGCTTACTGTGATTTAAGACAATTTCAACCTCATATAGAAAATCACCTTGATAATCAGACCAATATGAATACTACTCAACACTAGAAGTGCTTAAAACCTATTATCATTATTTCTACCATAACACGCATAGTTTAACCATTATAAAACGGCTGTATAATCGAGACTGCAGTTGATTAAATATATTGATTAACCACACGTGGTTAATGTCCTCCGAGCGTTTTAATAGGCTGATACGTCAGGAAATTCAATTATGACGTCATTATATCTGACGTCACAATACATTGAATGGGCTTACATTATGCCTGGAATTGAAGAAAAAATTCTTTTTGATGTTTTCAATACTTTGATTTGCAAAATAATATAATGTAATGGTAGAAACAAATTACACAACTCATTTGGATTGATTATTATGTTTAACCTACTCTCGTTAGTTAATTTTCAAAGTCTCAAAACGCTCGCTAAAGTTTGCGCTTTGAAACTTTGAAAATTAACTAACTCGAGTTGGATAAACATGATAATCAATCCCAACTTGTTGTGTAATCTCTATTTGTTAAATAATGTCTTTGCCTCATTAGTTAATTAAAGTCTGAATGAATTATGAAATATCCAGAAAATGGTATTCTATGAACATTACTGGTTTCAATTTTATGATTCTTTTTGTTACAAAGGCCCCTGCTTCTTACCTTAATGGCCGTTTTCAAAACAACATTGGTGGCATATGTCAACCCTCTGGAGCCAAGGTGCAGAAGGGTGGAGTAGCCCTTCTTGCTATATTCTGCTATACATTCATCTATCTCCTGAAAGTACAAAAGAACAAATGTGAACAATAAAGGACCACATAAAGAATCACAGAATCAGTTAAAATATGAATTTGTAAAAAGTGTGGGTAGTACATGAGACCCGAAATGAGAGGTCACTGTCATGAAAGATAACCTGTCTTAAAAGTCCAAATTTCTGTAACTGTAAGAGTGATCTCTCCAGATTCACCAACATTTTTATGAGAGTTGATATACTAAAGGAAAGGACTATGGATCAATTAAACAGTATCCAAGGCGATACAGCATTTACTGAGGGGAGTTAGAACATGATGTTTAGGATAATAGTTCATACAACAAGTCCCCATCCTTTATACTATATTTGAAAATAGTCACAATAAAGGTTGATACCTAAGAGAATTACAATTTTCACTACAGTGTACATGGACTTATTTAACCCTATCAACACCACAGACCACAATGGACTGGTCCAAGACAAAAGAAAAGAGCATACCATTTTGATAATTGGGGTTGAAAGGTTCAATCTTTCAAATGTGATGTGTTTTTGTTTAACACCAAAACCCAGAATCTTTCATTTATATGGAGATGCCACTGAATGCTACTAAATGGCTACAAATTTTGGTCTATGTTAGGTAATTTGGGCTATTAATGAATAAGGGGTCACCAAACTCTGAACAGCTAATGTGACACCAGACCTTAATTTTTATTTTTTCATCTTAAGGCCAGAAAAAGTCGGAAGCCTCCATTGAGATTCAAACCCATAACCTCCTTATCTGAAGGTATACACACAACAGTGACGCCACTAAGCCTTACCCACAAAATCTAGTTGAAAATAATTCTTGGTCTAGAACAATAAGCACATATGTAAATTTGTTACCAGATGTTGCAACATGTTTAGATATCATGTTCTACAAACACACACAGCATGTCTTTGTCATGCAAACTAGAAATCAATGGGAGACATATGATACAGCTGATATACTAGCGTACCAGATTTATTCAATATTTTGCCTGCTTCAGTCTTCAGTTGTACTCCTGTTTAGTAAAATTTCAAGAAAATTCAAAGTACAGTGGAACCTTGCCTAAAGACTATCTCACTTAGGAGACCAACTCACTAATCAGACCAATAAGAACAATTGAGATTCATTCTGTTTATCACTCTTCAAGGCTATTTCAACCTCACTTAAGAGACCACCTCACTAATCAGACCAATTCTAGCCAGTCACTTGAATGGTCTCAATAGGTTCCACTGTACTGTGTGACTTAACTCATCTTGACACATCGATATCATGTGAGAATAATTGGTAATTATTAATGACACAGAGAAATCTGTATAAAAAGACCTCCCTGAGGACACCACCCAGTCTGAGTAAAGTAAGTCTTTATATAGAGGTTGATCTGTACACAAGTGATGACACATTCATGGACAACATAAATCAGCCTTTGTGAGAAGGAGGTACTAACTAGAGCAGGTTTTACTGTATCCCTAATATAAGATCTCTTTTTCAGGGACCACATGTCTCTTCGGATACCTGGAAAAAACTTCTGATAGCAAAGTCACTTGCTCATCCAGTCTTGACTTTGAGATGAGCCAAAATTTGTTGTTTTAACGTCCCACTTGAGTATCTTTCACATATATGGAGACATCCCCATGTGCCGATGCTCATGGTCATAGGATGGAGAGCATAAACCAAGGCCAAAGACAGGGACATCCAGTGACAGCATGGCTCAGATTCAAACCCACTAACAAAAAACATGGCATCAGTCAACTTAACAATCAGCTGATTTCTTGCTTTTGCAGGTGTGATAAAAGTATTGCCTGAAAACAGCAGAGTAATTCTTTTCTTTTTTCTTTTTTTTTGCGGAGGAGGGCTAAAATACTTAAAACGGGCAGTATCCTTCCTTGGATTACTATTTTAATGCATGTACTAGTAAACCAAAAATCTGATCATATGCGTGGCTGTTGATCTTAGCTAGGATTGTGGATCTGTGTAGGGGCTAACAAAAGGGTTTCAGCCTCAAAGTGATGGAGAAATTGATTCAGTCACTCATTGTTTATAGGTGAATTATAGTCTTAGATAGTTTATAACATCAGAATCCAAGCATGTGCCTTAGTTATGACCTGTTACATAGGACCACCCTTCATGAAATACCATCTTAACTGAAATTCATTGGTACAGATTAAAATGCAGGTAGACTTATCTATTGTGTTGTTCAGTCAATATAGAACCTACTGTACTTTTTACATGATGAAACAGATTATGTCAGGAAGATTCCTAAAGCGAGATGATACTGACAGGACAACTGTCATCCATCATTGACGTATCGATATACTTTCCTAAGTCGGATAATTTAAGCTCAACAATAGCGAGGTGAAATGTTCACATGAAGTCAGCATTGGCAGGGATTTGTCCAGCTATCATACCATACCATACTACCTTTCTGTAATAGGGGAACGTTAATGTGAGACGCTGATGATTCATGGAATAGCCACATTTGTAATAAAGGATAGGGTATAAGGGGTGTAACTCTAAGTATTTGTAAATGGAAGGAGCCCTGAGGACTCCAACATATGTTTACCACCTTTAGACCAGATGGTCCTGGATTTGAACCTCAGCAGAAGTGGTTGGCTTCCCCTGTCCTTCAGATGAGTAAATAAACACCAAAGCCCCATGTCAACATGTTAAATAAGAGCCACATATAGGCTTTCATTACTCGAATGAACAATAAGAAGAGATAAAACACATTTTCAGTTTACAAAAAAACAACAACATACAAAAGGTGTCTAAATTTGATTTCCAAATGGAGCCAAAAACAACAACATTTCTTCACACATCCTTCTAGATCACTCAAATGCTTTCAGTTTTTCATTCTATACTCCCCCCCCCCCCTCCCTCCTGAAGAAGTTTCTCAAAGGATGGTACCTATCAGAACATATTTGACCCTGTCCTTTTCCATCCCCTTCATGGATCCACCCTAAAAACAACAATACTTGAGGGGGACCATGCTTAAACCCTGCAAAGTTTCATCAAAATATCAGCAATTGTTCAGAAGTAGAAGCTGAAAATGTGAAACGTTTATGGACGGATGGTGAATGGACTGATGTGGACGGTGCGCTATGAATATAACTCATTTGAGCCTTTGGCTCAGGTGAGCTAAAAACTCAGTTTACTTGATAGGAGTGCTATGATGTTACATACTATAAAAGCACTTACCTTCTCTCTTTTGGCAAGTTGAGGATGGACAAATTTTTTATACAAATAGCTAGAGCCCCTTGTTATAGGAGACAGGAGCCATACCACAAATACAATCTTCACCTCATAGTAGAATGGAAGCCTATAAAAATGTAAAAACATGTAGAAGAAAAACAACAGATCACTGTAGTGAAACAAAAAGTTTGTGAGTGAACAGAAAATCATCATCAAACTGGATGCCAATAACCCACAGCTTCATCTCTTAGGAAAATGTATAAACAATGCTCCATTGTGAATAGGTTATGGAGCAAAACAAAATCTATATTTTGAGTATGCTCATTGTATCAGTGAATTACCTTACTTACTTTTTTCATTATTTCAAATATATCATGCTGGCAATAAGCTAAGATAGACTTTAGAAATTCTGGCATATGCTTAAGAGTTTGTCTTCAGCAGTAAAGGGGTTTATATCTTTTTAGCATTATTTCAGCTACATAAGAACTGTGATGCAGGCTAAGGATTTTCCCCCTGTTGTTTGGGATCTTTCAATGGCCTTTCACATTATTTCAGAAAAATTATGTCAGAACTAAGCTGATACAATCTGAGGATTGTATCCTTAGTACAGTGAGGGACATAAGATCTTCAATATTAGTATTATGTAGGAAAAAGGACAAATCTATTATTGTTTTTACCCTCAATTGGCTCAAATGATTGACAATAAACATAATCATCATTGAACTGAACTCTCAGCCTGTTAACACATGCAAAAACAAGGAGTCAAAAGTGGCCCCTATAGTTTTCATTTTGACCAACCCAGTTCATGAGAAGCTTTTAATGGTTTTTCTTTCAATTTTTGAGAATGTCTGAAATTATATGACATGGATTTAAGAATTGTTCTCAAGTGAGTGACAGATGCATTACTAAGATACATACCACGAAAGTAGAACATCTGTAAATGTTTCTATGGAACAAAACAAGGCAAACACTATCCAATACATCATCCATTTGACCTGAAAAGGTAAGAATTTATTTCAATCAAACTGGAATTAACAAGAAACTTAGTTTTCTTTAATCTTCTATACATACTGCCTAAGTTAAGAGACAGCCTGTCATATGCAACCCTTTTTGCATACAACAGTGGTCAGTCTCTTACCACAGGAATGAGTACTTTGGTCCCAGGGAAATAAGATGACGCTACTGAAACATATTCTTTTACGATGGCAAACACAAATTTGAGAACTGCTCTTAGCAAATTTCATCCAAAAGGTGAAGTCTGCATTATAAGCATTAACCCTTTCAACACCATAGAGCATAATAGACTAGTCCTAGACAATGGAAGGAACATACCATTTTGACACTTAGGGTTGAAAGGCTCAGGTTAATGTGGCTAAGCTGTATATCTACATGGGCATGAGCATTTCAAACAGACTAGCTTCATACATGTATTTGTATATTGTGTACTTTAGTCTTTATGCCATTCTGAACAATCTTTGATTCACTAAACATCCCCTGGCAAATTAGCAAAAGTTCCCAAATAACAGAAACTGACAGATACTGGATTCAGGTTTAAACTAAAGGTGAGAAATTTGGTGATTTATAGATCAAAGCTCCAATCACTCATCCTACTGAGCCTCTGTTGACTTTGTAATGAAAATGGTAGATGTAAATTACATGCAATAGACAATTTGCTCTCCCCATGTTCCTATACACCTGATTAATATCTTCTGTAATTAGCAGAATTTGCTGATCTTGTCTCACAGTCAGGTCGACAGTGGGATGTCTGATTTGGAGTACACATACTACTGCCTCCCAGAAAAATCTTACCCTGCACACTCTCCAGCATGCTCATCTACAAAAATTAATGAAATCAGATTCCCTAATAGTCAGCAGGTGATAATCTCTTTCAGCATGAAAACACCATAGCTTTTACAATTTTTCATATTTGTCAGATTTACTTCTGCATCTCCCGAGAATAGTTAGTAAATTTTTTTGGAAGTTGTCCAGATTTTAAAGAAAAGACAATGTTTGTTGATAAAACATTATTCCAGGGAAATGGGACTGAGAACATATGTTGTGTTTCATTAGGAGACCCTACGGTTTTGTTAAATTCCATTGAAGATGGGATTATAAGGTTATAAGTTCATCTAACATTGGGCAATTGTTTAGAGAAAAAAAATGTTTGACTAGTGTTACCCCCTGAGGCCCACTTGCTCAATCTTGGATCCGTCCCTACCCTAATTTGGCACAACACAGACTTGAAGGAATCAAGATTACATGCATCTATAAAATTCCATTCAATAATCGGAAGTGGTTTTGAAGTTCAAGCTGACAGTGTGAAAAAAAAAATTCAAAAAGTTCAAAATATTGTAATTTCAGCAAATTTAACGGTAGAGCTGTGGCTGGATCTCATTTTCATTTGAGTTAACGGTAACAAAAGATGTATTTAACCAATCATTAGCAACATAACTGAACCCCTATATTGAACCTCTTGCTTAAGATACAATATCTAACTGATGAGTTTGGGGGCCTCCGTGGCCGAGTGGTTAGCGTGTTCAACTTCAAAACGAGGGGTCCGGGGTTCGATTCCCGCAGCGCCACTCCGAGGTTGGCCTTCCTGTCTTTCGGATAAGACAGTAAAAACCGAGGTCCCATGTCACAGTAGGTGTTGGCACATTTAAGAACTCTCCCTGCTCTACGGCCAGCAGTGCCGAGCATAGGCAAAATTTTGTGCCCTTCACCGGCACCCGGTGATGTCTCCATATGAGTGAAATATTCTTGAGTTGGACGTTAAACAACAGCGCAACAACAACAACTGATGAGTTACAGAGTTACTGGTAACCAGAAGATGAACAAGTATGTAGGTTGCTTGGTTTTTAAGTTGTTCTTTAACGTCCCACTCAAGAATCTTTCACTTATATATAGAGATGTCACCTTGTACTACTGAAGGGCAACAAAGTTTGCCTATGCTTGACCTTATGGCCGTAGAGCAGGGAGGGTTCATGTCCCAACACCTACTATGACATGGACCTCGGTTTTATGTCTCATCCGAAAGGCAGGGAAAGCCAACTGCAGCGTGGCTCGGGCTCAAACCCCAGACCTCACGATCAGAAGTCGAACATGCTAACCACTAGGCCAAGGCAGCCCCAAACAACTAGGTCAAGATGACAAGAGGCTGATTTCAAACAATAGTTGAATATTTAAGATTTTTTAAAAATATGTAACTTCTATGTTAAATGTTACTAGTATGTATCCTCGCGGTTCAGAGAGGGCAACTTGGTCATTTGTATTCAATAAAGAATGGAATGGCAATCTGATGTATTGCCAAGGAGGATAGATTACATGTACTAATCTAATCATTAGGCATAATGAGGCCAGCCTTAAAATATTGTTGGTTTGCTGTTACACAAGTCAGATTTTTTATTGTGAGTGGGTAGGTTTTATTTTTTTGCTGTAAGCAATGAGAAGTATTGGAAAACTGGGGAGGGGGGGATTCACAGAATTCCAATAACAGAATTTGAGTTGTAGGGTTTTAAGTGTGTAAGTTGTTTTACAGTAAACCCACAATTTTTATGGGTGACCTGAAATACAAACAACAGCAATGAAGAATTCAATGACCAGTACTATCAACACTTGTTTGTATAATTGAATACATATCCAACACACAGTAAAAATCTCCAAAACTTTTATGTATTCGTTGTTGTTACTTCAATTAATCTGTCTCAAACTCCTACTGTCAATCAAAACAACTTTATCCTTCTATGCTCACTGTTGAATTTTATCATTTTTCTTAAAGGGGGGGGGGTTGTTTGCAGATTTATGAAATTATTCACTCTAACTTTTGATACTAATCCCTATCCTTAGTATCCTATTGAATTTTAGAACCATCTGAAAATTCATTTCCCAAGAATACTGGTATAAAACTTTTGAACATGTCATTGAAATATTTACGGTCGTTTTTTTTTCATGTTCCCCATATTGTTTGGCATTTTTGACATTACTTCAATTCTATCATGATGCAGTCCTCAGAATTTCTTACCAATGGTAAGGACTTTTTCTATGCAGTGAAAGGTCTAACTCTTTAATAAGACAAGCTAACCCATGATTCAGGACCAAGGATCTTACTGTCTGTCCTATCTGATGGAAAGGAAAACCTTCATGTAATCATGCCCCCTCTTGGATTTGAACCTCAAATCCTCTTGTTGCAAGGTGAGCGCTCTTCTATGGAACCATGACATTCACTCCATTAGTAGCGTACATTTAGGTTTGTTTTCAAATGGCTCATTTAAATATCTCAAGGTCTAGATATAGCACATACATGTAATTTGACATCTTCAAGAGGTGGAAAATTCAGAAAAAATATTTAAAGTGGAAGATATAAATATAGATGTACTTACGTATTCTCGTACATTCTTCGTCTTAATGGCTTTGTAGGATGCATATGCTGGATACAGTGTCCCAAAGAATAATCTGCAAGTAGCGTAAACATAAGGACTAGTCAGTGAGGTCACACGCAAAACAAACTCACGAAAACTCATTGACATCCATCCAACGAAAAACTAAAGGAAGACGAGATTATATAATCCTCCCACCACCCCCTCTATGAGGGAGATGCCATATTCCTGGGGGGTAAGGAGATGGTAGCATCCAACAATCTCCTGAATAGTGTGAAACATCAAAATAAACATGACCTCTTTACTTCATCACAAGAGATAGTGTTATCAGGAGCAGAAGTCATATTAATGCGGCTCCACCTAGCAGTGGTAACTGAATCACTACCAGGTTCATAAAGCATGCAGTCTCGGCCAGATGTGTTTCCAATTCGCTATCTCCCGTAGACAGCACATTTTCATAAACCAACAGACTCATCTAGAGGTAACAGCTAGTGGTGAGCTGGCAGTTACCATGGTGATGACCAACCAATTTATGGTACTTATCTCAAAATTTGATAATTACTTACCAATCTCTGTTTTCCCATAGTAAAGATATGTCAGAGTGGGGTGGTAAGAAAAAGTCACTAGAATTATCTCCCTTGATCTGCATATTTACTTACATTTAGTCAGGTAGTGAATATTTATTCTTAACTATATGCATCTCCCTAGTTTCTATTAACATGCTTATATGCGGCCATAAAAAGAACATAACACATTTATCTTATAAAAAATCTATCACGTTTAATGTTTTTTAATGGCGCTAGTCTTGTGTAGGCCAATTAGTACTTCAGCTCAGACATGCGAAAGACAAATAAAAAAACAAAACAATCAAAATAAAAGAAGATACTTATTGACCCAGCCATGTGGAATACATTTGTGATGTCACGCTGTAATTTTATCATCTGTCTCAGTTTTCAAGTGTTGTGATGTCATAAAATTTAACAATTTTATTAGGAAAAACAGAAAGGTATGTTGATCAAATGTGGTACAAACACATCACCAACCAGGAAGTGATTCAATTCTTTAGACTTAAGATTATTCTTTTTGTAATTTCTCTCACTTTTCTCTTCATACAAATGATAGGATTCAATCCCAAAATCAAACCTGGAGTGCAAAACTAACTTAGCTTCCATAAAATATGCTAGTGAAGTAATGTTTGAGAGGTTTTCATAGAGCATAATGAAAATCGACAATTGCTGATCCATTTTAGTGAGCCATAATGTTTATCTCATAGATATGTACAGTAGAGTCAGTCTATAACGAATCGGCTTAAAGCGAATTTGGTGTTATAACAAAGGGGATTAAAATCCTGAAAAGAATTATGTTGATCGATTTATGCAGTAAATTCTTATGCTTAATATGAAGGATGCCTATAACAAAGTCAAAAGTCAATCCCCTTTGACTTTGTTATAAACCATCTCTACTGTACATGTATGTGCCATTGCAGATTTTTACAAATGAAATAAAAAAGCAAGCTGTTATCACAAAAAATATGTTGTCTTCCTGACATACCAATAATGAGTTGGTTTTTTTTTTTTACATCACATTCAACGATCTTTCAGCCATATGTAAACGGGAAGAGACCACTGACCTCGTGAAAGTAAACTGGCAAACTTTCTCACATTTATAAAATATAATCAACTTAGGTACCAGCAGACTCGAACTTGTGCTGACAAGAGGACAGTGAGAGACTGAGTGGTTAAAGTGGTAACTTAGTGGGAAGGTATGGTATGGTATTGTTATTTAACGTCCCACTCAAGAATATTTCACTCATATGGAGACGTCACCGTGTGCCGGTGAAGGGCGAAAAATTTTGCCTATACTCGGCACTGCTGGCCGTAGAGCAGGGAGGGTTCTTCAACGTGCCAACACCTACTGTGACACAGGACCTTGGTTTTTACTGTCTCGTCCGAAAGACAGGGACAGCCAATCGCAAAGTGGCACTATGCGACTCAAACCCGGATCTATCGATTTGCAGTCGAACATGCTAACCACTCAGCCACGGAGGCCCCAGTTAGAAGGACAGAGTTTTACTAGTTGTGAAACCCAATATTAATTCTATGATTGAAATGAAGATATCTTATGCTTAAATATATATTAATAATCTATGACAACAGGAAAATACATACCATTTGGCTACTTAGGGTTGAAACAGGATCTGACACCTGCTCCCCCCCCCAAAAAAATTCTGAAATGGTAAGATATATACATATATACATTTATTTCTTGTGTATCCACATAGGTTTCTCCGGACAAGCATTCGGTAATTTGTAAGATAACTATACTCCACATGGAAGTAATTCATCGCTATCAACAACAAGAGATCCTAGAAGGATCTTGACGCCCACCATCAATAGATCTTTAATAGACCTATGACTGACTGTTCTTACCCTTCTTACTCTTAGTTCTCTATATGTCTTCAATAACTGGACCTTCTATTTCAAGACCAAACCCCTTG
>JACSZP010001173.1:0-13665 GCA_016161895.1 Pinna nobilis
GATATGGAATAACAATGCAAACTACAAACGAGACGGGATCAGGTACCCAGTAACCATCTACTAACAAGTATGAAGGTTAATGTTGTAGCAGCGAAATCACTAGGTTTAAAGCTGGTTTGTTGGTAGAGTTTGTGGAAGTATGGTCACTTCAAAACTACAAGTATAACTACATGTACATACTCCTATGTTGTCAAGCCAGATTGATACTCTTGATAATCCTACATGTTACCATTTAAACCCGCATAGCAGTATTGTTGCGTGGCCTATGCAACCGTGATCATAATCTTATATTCCATTCTTTGTTAGTGTGTGATTTATAGCAAAATAGATGACTGAGCTAACCTTCTATTTCATGTGCGGCATTCTGATCCCATGGGATATTCTGTGGTGGTTGCAGCTCAATCTCTTCTAGGCTACGGTCAATGAAAACAATTTTATTTTCAAAAAATCTGGGATAAGTGGATGAGAGAGTTTTATTAGAGAGTTGTTGATGGTTAAACGCCCAACGACCAATGCTTTTTTCAAACAGATCGTTAGGTCATACTTCTGGTCATTAGAGTGAATAGTTTTTTCACTTTCGTGTAAACAAATGACCATATTTGGCAGAATCCTCAATTCTTCTAAATCTACAGCTCAGAGGTAGTTAATATATATGTAATTATGTGCATAGTCGGATAGATGGATGAATAGATAGATAGATAGATAGATAGATAGATAGATAGATAGATAGATAGATACACACAGAATAATAGAAAAATAAAAGATGGTTACATTGACATTCGGAAAAATCTGAATATAAAAGTCACAAATAATTCTATGTACCTTTGGTTTTTTGGTTGACGATGGTGTCTTACTTTCCAGCAAATAATCACAGCTACAATGGTCAGCACTACAACTGCCAATAGTACAGCAACGATCATTGATGTGTCTCTAGATTCACCTGTTTAAAGCTACATAGCATCAATTGTTGTTTTATAATATTGTTAAAAGGATTTACACTAAAGGCTTGTGTTTAATTCAGGATAATTAGTGGAAATGAACTAAAAATTCGCGGAAAAATTATTTTAGCTATTATACTTTTGTTGAAGCATTGTATCGGGGATTGGAATATTCGTTGCCTCATCTAACTCAGATAAGTATACAGTATCTTTCGATATGTTGGAATTATTCAATGTTGTTAATGTATGGACGTTGAGTTACAAGTAGAACTGTGTCATCATAATACGACGAATCATCCTGTTTAATGAAGTTTTGTTTATATGTTCAAAAGTGTCCAATCTTCCTATTCATCTTAATAGATAAAGTGTCTATCTTCCTGGTCTTTTTTTATATAAAGTAATCACTACGATATTATTTTTTATATTGAGTGTGTGTCTTCCTGGTCGGTTTTTATCTTAAGTAAGCACTAAGATATTATTTCTTTGTAAGTACTTAACCTCTTATATTCGGGAAGCATTCACAGAGGATACTGCTGGTGTAATGGTTATTTGTCCGTTTTAATTCACTGACACGTTTTACATGATTTTTTTTGTATAAATCCCTATTGGAATTTAAACACAATTCTCGTTCAAACGTTCGAAAACCTACAAGTACCTTGAGCATATCCATAATAAATACCTTCAGTGTGAATTCCTTCCGCATGTGTAGATGAAAAATCAATGGAGGTTGTTGTTTCCATTTCACTTCCTTCATTGTACGCACTTGTGTTCCAGTCAGTCGCTTTTTTATTTATTTTTTCATCATTCACAAATGTTTTAAAAGTAACAAATGCACATTTAAAATCGATTTAAAAGAAGACAATACTATCTTTTCACGAGTATTTTGCCAGGAATGGAATCCATTCCAATATTGCCCCCCCCCCCCGTCATACTTGATATTCCTATATAATGAACAAGCTGCAAATAAACGATACAAAATAAAAGCTGAAAGAGTTGTCAGTTCCTTAGGGCAACTACATCCGGTAGACCTCATTCACCTAATTTGCCGACTGTTCTTGCACCAGAAATTGGTTTTTTGGCTGCAGTGTTATTTAATGTCCAAGTCGGTAACCTTTTACTTCTTAGGGATCGTCATGAACACTGGGGAAATGCAAAATATTTGGCTCGGTACTTGTGATCATTTAACAGTGAGTGTTCTTGAATGAAAAAAAAAAATCTGATTGTAATTGTTTTCAACGATATAAACTTGGATATTGGAAATTTACCCTGATCCTTCTTCGCTTGTGTAGGTAAAGGTAAGTTATCGGTAACACTGGTGGTATCATTTGTACAGGTATCATTACACAGGTGTGTGTTACACGTGGTCCCAGGTGTGGCATTGACAGCCTCTGGAAAGTAAATGATGATCGTGCTATATGGCATTCTAGAGAGGTAAGACAGATAAAAGATACTTTGTATGTACACTGTTCTTGTCAACCATTCAAATATTTAATATATTTGTATTTTAAGCTGTATTGCTTTTATTTGTACTATATAATAATTCAACAATGATTCGACATCTTCATTTAATTTTTAAAATAGAAATATATATTCTGAATCTTTTGAATTTCTACATTGTCATAATTCAAAATACCACGTTCTATGTTTAATACTACTATCAATACTAAGGTTTTAATGTATTCTGAAATATAATAATTCAAATGTGTTTATACATATATGATATATACAGAACTGCTTTAATAATTCCTTTAAACAAAAATTTGGCCGAAAAGATATCAGATGGAAGTTTGCTTATAAGAACACAGTGAATATATACTTTGTGGAGCCATTATATTTGTACAACACGGTGTCTTCTTGCAATGTCAGGGACCACCTTGGTTTAGTGGTTAGCGTGTGCGACTTCGAATCGAGAAGGTCCGGGATTCGAGCCCAATCAACGACCCGACTGGCCGTACTTGTCTTTCGGATGATACAGTAATAACCGAGGTCCAGTGTCACAGTAGGTGCTTGCACGTTAAGGAGCCCTCCCTGCTCTAAGGCAATAAGTGCCGAGCATAAGCAAAATGTGTGGCCCTTCGACGACACATGCTGGCATCTATATATAAATGAAGCATTCTTGAATGGGACGTTAAATAAGAATACAGCAAACCAGTCAACAAAATTCACAATGTCAAAGGATTAACAAAAATAACAGCTACATTAGTGGAGTGGATAGAAAGTTGGCGTCTCGATTAGAAAGCTCCGAGTTAAAATTCTGGAGATGAAAGAGGAAAGTCGCCATAATGATCAACTATGTGGTCATTATAAATTATATATACTATATAATTGTACTATACTATGGTTGGACTATATCAACCACGATCGTTAAAGAGATGCGACTCAAATCAACCGTAATGGAATATAATTTTTAACACAGAATACTCACTTAATTTGGTAAAAACAACCAGTTGATGGACAATACATCGATTTCCCAGTACAACGCCTGGATGATAATTTTGTTACCTTCTTATATTTCCTGAAAGCACACACGTTTATATTGAATGAACACATATATAATTCTCATCGTAACACTGATAGCAATTAAAATTCTTACGGTAAAAACTAATAATAAAAAGTTATCTCACAGAGACAATGCGTGGAAATGATAAAAATTCTTCATGTAACAGTGCATGGCAACATATAAAATTCTCACGGTTACATTGAATGATAAGGGAAAATTCCTTATGGTTACAATGTATATGATAAGATATGGGATTCACGCGTTTACAGTACATGACAAAGCGTACAATTGTAACAGTTACATTGCATGCTACCACAGAATTTCCACGGTTGCAATGCATAATGAAATATATTGTTCTATCATTATTCACGATAACATACCAGTGGAAAATTCTCGCGGTTACAACACACAATTACAAATATAATTTTAAATTTTCATGAAGATGAAAACATACAGGATTTTCAATGTATGGTAACGTAAAGAATTCTAACTTATACAGTGCTTGCAGTGAATACTATCAGTTATAATGTATGATTAAAATATTTCATAATTATTAAGACAAGAAAGAAAACATAAATAAGAACACGGTCACAATAAACAAGCAATCAAATTCTAAGTATATATGTATTCTTGATGGCACTTTCCATCACAGTTGATAGTAGATACAAAAGGTACAATCAATAATCCAAATATCAAAAGGCAGACGAAGTCATGGCCAAATCAAAAAGAGACAATAACACAACCAGTTATCGACCAGGCAAGACGTGTAAAACCGAAAAATAGAGTAACAGGAAACCCATTAAAACAGAGGTGAGTTTAGGTGCTCCGGATGGGTAAACAAATGATAGGAACCGACTAGTCCTTAGAATATTTATGAATTTAGATTTGACTGAATGATGATGGATGATATTACTCATTATCATTATTATTATTATCTTAATATGAAACCTTAACATTGTAGGACAACGGTATCATAAGTTAGTGTCCTGTTGAAAGAATGCATAGTTTTGCTGTAGTTATGTAATGAAACAAGTATTTTGCATTTCGATAAAACAAAACTTTAGTTTCTTTCATATTGACAAATTAGTCTTTTGAATAAATACTTGACTGGTAAATTTATTTGAAACAAACGGAATATGAACTCATTAAAGTTGAGTCATAAATAGTGTTTTAGTAAGGAAGATGGTTAATTGGTTGTATTGTTTTAATGTCTCACTCAATAATATTTCACTGACATGGAGACGTCACCCTGTACCAGTGAAGGGCTACACATTTTGAATATGTTCGACACTAAGGTTTATAGAGCAGGGAGGGTTCTTTCCAGGTGAAAACACATACTGTGACACGGAACTTTGGTTTTAACTGTCGGTCAAATGTGTCGTGGTCTTAGCTAGAACCCCGGAGCCATCGATAATAAGTTGAACACACTTAACTAAGCCACATCGGCCCCTTTATTAGGGAAGTAATTTAGATCTTGAGATAACTTAGACACAAAGGGGACTCGACTCACCTATATCGTGAATAAGATATGAACTACAATTGTGCAACCTTTCTAATGTTACCTTATTTCTCTCTGACAGATTCCCTCAGGCATGTCTGTAAAGGCCTGTGTAATTACACAAATGAGTACGAAGGTCGACGTGTAAGATCTGAACATCATGGTCATGAAGTGAATAAGAAACTGTAATTAAAGTATATGACTTAAGGTTTGTTATGCTGTTCTCTAGTATTCCTTTAAAGGATGCTTCATTACATCTGGAGATCTAAAAAAAATTAACAATCATCTTTTGGCCTATGCACGACACTCTAAACCATTTGACAGCGATAATAACTATGTGCTTGGGACATTTTTGTCTGTCATTTCAACTTTACTACTGAAAGCCAAGCCCTACCAATGGAATGCACAATCATATGCAGTAGGTGGCAATAAGTATTTACGCACAATGTCGACGTTATTAGGAAAATAAAGTGTATCATAATAGTCTCCTACTGATTATATACCAAAATCACACACATTTTTACAATTAAAGTACTGGGTCAAAAATAGGAAGACGGAAGTTTTGTACACACTAAAATATTGCAATTTCCCTTCATCAAAGCTGTATGTATTGTCTGCCATTTTAACGGCTCTCGAAAGCCGTGATTCGACCCCACCTGGTGAAAGAGGTCGTGTTTTGCTCTCCCATGTTGGTCTTCTGGCTCAAAAATTGGCACAGATGTTAGAAATAAAACCAAGATCTTCACATAATTGTTTCAAGCAATTCTGTGACACGGAAAGCACAAAATAAGGACCAAGAAGTTGAAGACCCCAACTTTTTCCCACAGGTTTGATCGTAGTATCATTTGAATCGTTACAAAACGTTACGATGGGAACTTTAACAACTTAACAGCACTCTGCAGTAGTGAAAGACTAGTTATTTTGTCATTAAACCTATTGTAATAATATTTTGGCTTTGGATAAGTGAAGAGAGTTTGTACAGAGTTCGATGACAGTAAACGAATGACGTCGTCATTATGCGCCAATACGTATGACCCCTTTCTGTACATGTATATGTTTGTAATTCCTTTTGGTTACCGAGAGTAAAATACAAGTTTGGACGTGGAATTTAATTTGGCGCTAAGTGGTCTGATGGACAATAAATTTTACTTATTTTGCTACTATTTACGACTAGAAATTCCTTTCAGAGTGATGCATATCAAACAATACAGTCCCTTTTCAAGACCAGTTTGTGAGCGCGCATCTCAACAATAGCCAGAATTAAGTACGATTGAGGGTCAAAATATGGCTCATGTAAAATGCTTAACAATTTGATATCTTCATTTCTGGTGATTCATTATCTGGATATGACTTTCACTCTGGTTGATGATGAAGAAAAGACAGAAGGGTCTCGGTTTCGGGTTATTTTAAGTATAATCTAATTACATGTATAACTATTATTATCTGTGTAACCATAATAAAAATTATATGGTATGGTATCATGGAAGTGTCATATCGATACAAGATAATACTTGTTAAATATTATATCTATAGAAAACAAGTGACAGACTGGGACGCGATATTGATCAATGTGGTACTCATTGAACCTGACCAATACCAGACAAGCTAAGACTACAAGAAATCCAGATGGGGGATCAAGTGTTATGTAGGAATAATTAATCAATTGCTAACCTAACACACCCACCGTGTGTCTAAAATCAAATTCATATTAAATATGTAATGATTGAGTCCCCAACACAGTGGTAAAGACAAATAATTAAAAATGTATTTGCAAAAAAGGTTAATAAACCGATTTTAACTTTTACCAAACGTTGACAAACCGGTCTTCTTTCAATAATTTGTTAGTGATCAGTTACCTACATGAATACTTGTAGATCGTGCTAAGTATAAATTTCAAATAAAAGATAAAATGTACCTCTGTTCTGTATCGGAAAGTAGTCCGTTAAGGTTACTTTAAAAAAAAAACAATATGAAAAACTTCAATTGAAAGAGCTGTTTATTTCCTCAATTCACCATTATTACCTACACAGGATAATCAATTCAAGGCACCAAAAGTACTTCCTGGTTTCACAAAATGAATCGGAAATGATTTTTGATTAGAAAAGAGAATGAAAGTGACACGGAGAGAGAAAGAGAGAGAGAGAGAGAGAGAGGGAGAGAGAGGGTCTTACCAACCAAGCCGTTTGATTACACACCTAGATTTTAAGAATCTTGTAGGTCTTTTTTAGTATCAGTCTTATGCGTACATATTCCCCTGATATCCTCTTCTCTTCCGTCATTTTATCATCGATAAAACAGTCTTAAATATTATTCCATGACGCAAGTCGATATGATTACGTCCAATTATAATTCATATCTGTCTTAACATAGGGGACAGTTTCGATCCTAAATAATGTGGTAGAAGAAGTCCAGAAAGACCAAATGTATCATGTAGGTATTGTTTAACCGTCGCAAATATTGGACAGAACCCCTTCGAGTCGAGCAAAGTGGTCTGGGTGAAAAGGCCATCAAATGGCCCAAGAACTGTTTATTGAAATGGAGTTACTGTGCATAGTCACGTCCTAGAATATTTTCAGATTCATAAAACGAAGATGTCATACACGTTTTCAAGTTCCACTTCTAAAGAGGCGATAAAGACGGTATCCCTTTGCGGTTCATTATCAAGTCGTGAGGTCCTCAGAGTTATAAAAAAGCATGCCATATTCCAAACCAGTTGAGAAATGATCATGCAATGGGCAGCAGAAGACGGGATATTACCATTTAAATAAGGCTATCCATATCAGTGGACAGGATGAAATCTTTGTAAGCAATAACTGGACTGCTCCCTGTTGTCTGACTGATCTTGAGTTACTGCCACTCTATTCAATTTTGCGACGAGTTCAATTTATCTTAACTTTTTAACAACATAATAGAACTCATTACATGTACTTACGTCACCGTTAAACTTGAACTGTTGAAGAGCCCACCTCTCCCCAAAACACCCCTGAAAAATAGCTGAAATATAGCCATCTTTTCCCCGTGCAAAATGACTTTGTAGCAAGTTTTCACCCTACTGGCATGCCCCCTAAATTTGCTTTGTTTTCTTGCTTGCTAAATGGAGAATTATCGAATTTTTTTTCAGCAAATTGACCCGGAGTTCTATAAGAATATTTCGAATAAGAAAAAATGTATTTTTCGCACATGTAATATATAAAATAAAACTAACTCTGTTTAGATGATTTTTACACGAATGAACTAAAAATAAATATGCAATATATGCATTCTTAATTTTAAATATTTCAAATAATAATAGCGGTAAAATATAATTGTTAAAGATACCGATATAAATGTTTTCTCAAATATATACAACATGTTGATTAACGCAATTTAGATACACTTTAAGATGTTTTGTGTCCTATGATTTAAGTATGAAATTGCTGTATCTTGATTTTATATTTCGAAATCCCCCTCGTGTGTATAATGACTATGTATCTGCAGTTTTCTGGGACGTAGAATTTCTGCTCTCCGTTTTAATTTCTTATGTATCTCAGAAGTGAAATATAAGCATTTTCAGCGTAAATGCACCTTTCAACATTAAAGAGATTTTGCCTGACAATTTAAAATTATTCTATGTAAACGGTCAACTCTTAAATGATTTTTATAATGTTCGTCTTAAAATTTGCACCCAAACGTTCGTTTAGACGTCTTTCGCTCTTGGTTGAAAATTATGCCAACAATAAATCTTTTTTTCGGGGGATATGACTATGGAGGAAAATGAAAATGAAATTAAGATTAAAGGGGGAGGGAAATGACTATCGGGAAAATGGTTCCAAGCCGAGGATGAACCCTTAAATTATATTCTAAGTCATGATGTAAAACTACTTAGTTTACACGTGAATGTTATGTTCAAAATTTGTAAAGCAACTGAAGATGCATAGACAAACTACAGAATACCGTTGTAGTTCCTCCTCAAATGCCATATTTTCACCTACAGTATCATTTAGATATAGAACGATCTCCTTAACTTGTGAATAGATATCCAATGTATTAAGTGGTAACGATAGGTCCACCATGGAGCAGACCCTGCACTATATGTTTATAGAATCAACATCCTGTGTTTTGTCATGAACATAAGTAGACACAGTCGGTATGTTACGAGCGATGTACATTGCGAAATGACTCAATCTGCTAAATATGCATGTTTGAAACTTTAATGCTTGTAAATGAAATATGACCCTGGTCACTACAGGTCTTTTAACAACCAAGCTACCTCCAACAATAAGATGATAGTATGCAATATAATACTCTAATGTAATGTTTCAAAAAAGTAGATCCCTGTATTGCGTCCGGATCTACATTGTCTTGCTTCAAACGTTCGTCCTAGTTTTATCTTGTTTAATCTATGTTCTTTATTCGTTTCGTGTGCTTTATAGTGATGTCTTAGGATATATACATTTACAGAATAGTCAACGCCTTCCATATGTAGCGCATCTGACCCTTCTCCTAACGGTCTGTATCAGAAATGAACCTTTCGATTCTTTTGAAATGAATCGCAAAATCTGAGACACGTATCACGGTGCAAAGACCAACAATTCAGCTCCTCTACCTGTAAAAACTGCATACAAGGGAAATATTCTGGACGGTTTGGTGTTTTTGAGTATGATTTAGAGAATAAACAACCCCCGCCCATATCACCCCTACCCCTTCTAGTAGACGCAGGGTCTCCTGACTGAGGTACTGATCATAGTATTAATCCTCCTCACTGCATTGTATAGAAAATATTTTAGAACATTCACTGGCAATCTGTAACAACTCAACATACGGGAAACTCGCTGCATGTCAAATAGATGTCTTTCCTTGTCACCAGTTCTCGGTATACATCAGTGAGAATTTCAAACAGTTTAAAGTATCGTACGAGTTTTCATCTTGAGTGCATATCGAAGACAAGTTGAGGCGACATCCTACCAACTCGTACATTGGTTGAAGATATTTTACCAACTGTTGCCACCTCTCGTCAGGAACAGGAAGAAAAGTCTTGCTACATGCTATAACTTACGATTGGGACGTTTCCAGGTTGGTTTTCCATGTAAACCTCCATTTATTTATCTTCCTATCGTATGCAGCATTTATGGAATACCCTGATGTATTAGAGTGACACTAACAGGGAACTTTTATTGGCAGTGTTATTTCGACTTAACTTCAAACCGAAAATTGAGTTGAGAAACAGTTTTCAGCGTTCGCAAGATTAGTGAGAAGATACGATATGACGTGATTTAATGTGCGGCGTAACTTCTTAAAACCCTTGCTACACGTCAGGTCTACCCGTGTAGCCCCAGAGTGGCTCTTTGTGTTTAACATGCAAGCACGAGGCTGTCACTGTAGCCTAGGCGCGAGTGGCTGGTCAAAGGTAACATTGGCCTAATTCCTGCCTTGGTTCTTCTTCCTTAGTCTGTCGGCCCTCTGCTTTCGTGATGGGGTGGACCTTCTTATAGACTCCTTCCGGGTTGTTCAATGATGGCATAATGACCACAGATCTGCATGGAAGAAAGGTACACCAGCAAATGCTGCATCACATGAAGGTCAAAACATTGAAAATGAAGGACATATAAAGTTTAAGATGGACATCCGAGTTAATTATTCATAACTAAAACGATAGAATAACTCACCCAACGATAAATGCCTTGCTGTTTAGCGTGATAGCTGTCCAGGTTAGAACGTCTCTAAATTCATAATGGAAGTAACAGATGGGGAAATATTTACCTGGTCATCGCAGGTTAATATGCTGAATATTACTTTTTGTGTGTGAGTATACCTATTGGTATGCTTTATTTAAAGAGATTGAGACAGTCATGGGATGCTGAATATAGATAGATATAGTGGTTCTAACGCACTGAGAGATTTGATTTTTTTTTCAAAAAGCTATTTTACCTAGTTTAGTTCCTAACTCGAAATATCTATCTAATTAAATCCTATCTATCTAAGTAAGGTTCTAAAAACGTGTATGTCTGATGTCTGTATTTTAGTGGGTATATCTAAGTTACTGTGCCTTTTGTATTTGGAGTGAAATATCTCCTAACAAATAACAGGGAACAGCAAAGCTTGTGCAAAAATTTAATTAGAGGGGGCTAAAATCCATTGTCAGAAGATTGGGAGTGCATTTGAACTTAACCAGGCGTTTCGCAATATGTCGGCCGGTACCAGTCCCTGATCAGACTGTCAGATTATTGGTTTGCCAAGCCTGCTCAGGGCAAGAAATTCAGTCCTGGTCCCCTACAAGGTTGTGTCCAATAAATAAAGCCTTATTTAAGACGGTGCTATATAGACTGTCTCGTCTGTTAATCAAGTCAAGAGCTACCCCATGTTCCCTAATAGAGTGTGCCCTACAATGTCCCCGCGCCAATCTGCTTATCAGACGGGATTTCCAACCTTTGTGTTGAATATGTGTATAGCTTAACCGAGGTGGTACCATATAGACTGTTTCATCTGCTCATTGTATTATAGCTACACATATTTGTTCGATATCCTACATGCCATAGGTCATAAAGGCGATTTTCGGAAAATGAAAGATATTTGAGTGATTTTACGCATGTGTTGTTTATACATGTATGTTAAATATGACGATGGTTAAATATTTAAGCATTCGAACAGAAAACAAACTTGTTAGTTGTAGTTTGCTGATATACGATAAAAATATAAATGACTTATTTCCTTGCTTTCTTCTTAAATCAGGATGATCTAGTGCAAATGAAATATTCGGCACGTTTTCTAGGCCTACATACTACATAGGAGATAATCAATTTCCTGTTTTCGATATAAGTTTACGACATTCGAAGGATTTCTCTGTGTGGCGGATTCTCAGTACCCTTCGTCTCTCTAAATGATTCATGAGAACGAACACTTCTGAGGCGGATAACCATTTTAACACTGTAAACACGGATTTGATTTTTCAAGTCCAGAAAAAATATGTAATATTGAGTAAAACATACGTTTAGATATGCACAACAAATACTAACCGCTAACAGGAGGGGACGGATTGTCGAAAAAGAGTCGGCCTTCTTATTGATAACATGTACTTGTTGCAAATGGTTCATGGAAATCTTACAAGTTCAGAAAAGTAAAAAGTGGGTTTAGAAGTTCGTGAAATGGCTTCCTACAACCCATGGAAAAAGTGTAATGGTCATTTTCAACGGAAGTATCTAACATTCTTGAAACTGCGCATTTATATTATTTACAAAGATGTCAGTTTCCCCATATTATTTCTGTAGTAATGTAAAGTCGCTACATTTTAATTTTTTTTTTAGTTTTGTTTCATGTTACGACAACGATTCATTCACTCAAACAGAAACGCCACTGAAATCAAGGGCCTGGAACTTTAGCCCCATATTTGGATCGTAGGGTCATTGGGTAATGAGGGTAATTTTTCATAATACTTGTCTGTGAAAGACAATAAATACATTTGAAAATAAAACCTTGTGTTCCCCTGGATAAGAAACCTCATATGTATCATAACACAACCGTCCAAATATCATAATACTTATATGGGTGAGTTATCCTGCCGTTAAGTATAAATGCATGTTTTGCATCCAGTGAAATTAGATGAAAAATACCCTTCCTTCACACCGTATCTTAATAAAAAATATGTTCATACTTTAGCAGCGGCATAAGCAACCCAGAATTTATTTTGAGTTCTATGTTCCAGTCGACAAACAAAAACAAAAAAATATATTAATTAATAAACAAATGAGCCTTTTTGATATGGTAGCTAAAAACCAGTTTGTTTAAAGTTATCAGTAGGGGTTACCCCGCCTTAACGCATCTATTAATCGTTGTCTATATAATGTTTGAGAAAACTTATTACACAAGTCAACGCAGGGGTACATAGTAATAAAATTGTAAATATGAAAAACGAAATAGTTCCTTTTTTGAATTTTAATATGAATTCGACCGTCCGTTTATTCGACAACAGATTGACTGATTTCTATAGTCTCAATGATTTTAAAGTAAACAAGATAAACCTAAAGCCAATTGTCCATCTGTTCTTAGAGGTTTTAATACAGTGGAGACTGTCTATGTGACCCCGTGCATTTAGTGACTCTCTGTCTTATGTGACCATCCTCAAGACCGCCCGACACTTTTAACTAAATTATTGGTCTGTTTTAATTGATTTCCTGTGTAACCTAGTAGGTGAATGTAATTATATGCACCAAGACTAGATATAAAGTATGCATTAAAAGACTTTTAAGTAACACTGAAACCTGACAAAATTAAACATGCCTAATGATAGCACCTACCGAACAAAGGGTTTGAAAATTTAAGAACTATTATTTACTATTTAGTATTTATACACGCATACATGTTTCTTACATGTATGGAAGCCTTGTTGTTAGTATGGACTAGAATACATGTATAACTTACAGTCGATAAATGCGAGTCATTCACCGTTTCATTTAATGGAATATAGTAGCTGTAATGAAGGTCATTAAACCAACAGTAAATATTACGAAATATTGCCAGACAAAGATTTGTTACAATAAGTTTCAAGTAATTGTTTCTATCCTGAGTATATATAGGATATGCAACCTATGAATGTTTTATAAAAGATAAATACGTACCTGTATTCTATATTGAAAAATTAGTCCAAATGGGTTAATGAAATACTCAACCAGGAAGAACCGTTTATTTCCTCAATTAACCAAGTTATTACCTACTCAGGTTGATCAATTAAAATAATATCTATATCCTCTCTTTCA
>JACSZP010001181.1:0-12343 GCA_016161895.1 Pinna nobilis
AAGAGTTGTCAGAGGACAACAAAGCTCGTCCGGGGCAACCATAGGTAGGTTGCAACAAGGTGTTTGAGTAGACCACAATGTCACAAGAGTTTTCAGAGGACAATAAAGCTCTTCCGGGGAAACCATAGGTAAGTTGCAACAACCTATAATGGAAATGGGTCAAACACCAGGTCAAGATGGTTTGCGGTATAAATGAAAAGGTCTAATCCCAAATAATACACACATGAAATAGCAAAGCCATTATCTATTCTGATTCAAAATTTATGGCCAAAGTTAAAGTCTTTTTGTAAGTAAGTCAGTCTGCAAGGTCAAGGTGACGAGGTCAAGAATTATGAAACCAATGGTAAGGTCTTGTCACAAGCAGAGACATTATACATGTGTGTCTCTGTCTCAAGGAAGACACATGTAAATTATTAAAGTTTATGGTCTGTAGCTTACATGTATGAAGCGCTGTTTAACTATTTTAAAATCAGTATTTCATGATACCACCAATTCAATTTCCTGATATCAAGAAAAAGGCAGTAGGTATTTCTTGATATCAAGAATTAGATTTTTATATCAAGAAATGATTTTTTGTATCAAAAACTAAAATTCTTAATATCAAAAATTGTCATCGATTTTGCAATAACGAAAAAAGTATTTATATCAGGAAACAGACTTTCATCATGAAAAATCAATTTCATGATATCAATAAACAGCTCTATTTGAAATAGAGATATATCCTTTTTTACGGAAAATAAAGATATCTCTATTTCAATCAGTTTACATTTATAAACTGCGCCCATACGGAGAAGGTTGGTCGGACTNNNCAATTTAAAGGTACACTTGGACTCATTTAGCAAAATAGTAGCTACATGTATATGGTTTGTGTTGAATACTTTATTCAAACTTTAAAACATGGTAAACATCTAGATGAAGACAGGAAATTTACTCTGACCTACACACTGTTCATTCGCCTGGCACGATCCATCTCTTTTGCCTCTCAGAAATTTTGGTATTGGTGCATTAATAGGGCATTTTTGGACGAAATGGCCAATCAAGCTCTCAATTCAAAAGCGGCTGCTGAATAACAGGACTTTTAATTGATTGAGCCGTCCAAACTGCTTCTTTTAATGAAATAGACATACTTAGACTTACAGAGGCTGCCTCCAAATAGACTTATACCTGCAGTTATAATGTAGGCTATCACTGGTTTATTTATCATTCCAGTGACCAAAAGTAATAGTGCTGTGGAAAACTTAAACTCGGACATTTTGATTGATAGACTCAATTACAATCTGTCAGTCAAAAAAAAATTTAAAATGGGTACCGCAAACAGCATGCGCGGATCCCGGACTTTTTTTCCAGGGGGAGTGGGGTGTCCATCCTGTTAAAATGAAAAACCGATTTCTATGAAAATGATAATTTAGGCATAATTGACCAATATTGATAATATTTTGCAGATTCCAGAGGGAGGGGGGGGGGGGTCTGAACCCCTGGTCCCCCTCTAGATCTGTGCATGAAAAGTATAGTGTTCGCCCGCCAGCATGAAAGTCCAGAAAACTGTTTGACCTATGCTTAACTGCCAAGTTGGTCTCAGTGACCCTAGCCCACTCAAATGTGCAAACTCGATTTGAAATTCCATGAGAAGAAGAAATTGTTCCAGCATCTGATCTGGATCCATATACCGATAGCAAACAAAAAGATCTGGTAAACTGTGTGACCTACTTTTATCTTTAACTTAGGTCATGGTGATCCCATCCCTATAATTATTATAACATTGAAATGCTCTCTATAAGCTTCAGCAAGTATTGGCCTACATGTACATGTATATAAGTATGCTAATGACCGAGCTTGCATTTTAGACTATTGAGGGATAATTGGCAATTTCACAACAGGCGGTGACAGAGGGGCCCAAAAGTTTATATGATTCCACTTGGACATACACACAAATGAAGCTTCTAATGCCAAACACCTGGTTAAGTTGCTTCCAAGCTGGTTTAAACCAGAGGTTTGACATCTGCCCCCTCCCCCCCCACACCTGGAATTTGCAAAATATATACAAATATTGGTCAATTTTGCTTAGATTCTCATTTTAATAGGGTCAGTTTTTTTCCTTTTTATGTCTCCCCTTCTCCGAAGGGAGACATATTGTTTTTGTACAAAATTCTTCTTCTTCTTCTTCTTCCAATAATTTCATGTCTGGAGCATAACTCTCTTAGTACTTAAGATAGGATGATAATATTTGGCATGCATGACAATGACATCAAGACGATGTGTCATGAACAACAATTTCAGGGATCAGCCCTTGAATTGCAGAGTTATTGCCATTTTTTTTTAAATTTAGTTGCCGGAGCATAACTCTCTTTGTTCTTAAGATAGGATGATAAAATTTGGCATGCATGACAATGACATCAAGACGATGTGTCATGAAAAAAAACATTTAGGATCACCCCTTGAATTGCAGAGTTATTGCCATTTTTTGTAAATTAAGTTGCCGGAGCATAACTCTCTTAGTACTTAAGATAGGATGATAATATTTGGCATGCATGACAATGACATCAAGACGATGTGTCATGAACAACAATTTCAGGGATTGGCCCTTGAATTGCAGAGTTATTGCCCTTTGTTTAAAATTTTGTTTCCGGAGCATAACTCTCTTTGTACTTAAGATAGGATGATAATATTTGACATGCATGACAATGATATCAAGACGATGTGTCATAAACAAAAATTTCAGGGATCGGTCCTTTAATTACAGAGTTATTGCCCTTTGTTTAAAATTTTGTTTCCGGAGCATAACTCTCTTTGTACTTAAGATAGGATGATAATATTTGGCATGCATGACAATGACATCAAGACGATGTGTCATAAAGAAAAATTTCAGGTATCGGTCCTTTAATTACAGAGTTATTGCCATTTGTTTAAAATTTTGTTTCCGGAGCATAACTCTCTTTGTACTTAAGTTAGGATGATAATATTTGGCATGCATGACAATGACATCAAGACGATGTGTCATAAAGAAAAATTTCAGGTATCGGTCCTTTAATTACAGAGTTATTGCCCTTTGTTTAAAATTTTGTTTCCGGAGCATAACTCTCTTTGTACTTAAGATAGCATGATAATATTTGGCATACATGACAATGATATCAAGACGATGTGTCATAAACAAAAATTTCAGGGATCGGTCGTTTAATTACAGAGTTATTGCCCTTTGTTTAAAATTTTGTTTCCGGAGCATAACTCTCTTTGTACTTAAGATAGGATGATAATATTTGGCATGCATGACAATGACATCAAGACGATGTGTCATAAAGAAAAATTTCAGGTATCGGTCCTTTAATTACAGAGTTATTGCCCCTTGTTTAAAATTTTGTTTCCGGAGCATAACTCTCTTTGTACTTAAGATAGCATGATAATATTTGGCATGCATGACAATGACATCAAGACGATGTGTCATAAAGAAAAATTTCAGGTATCGGCCATTTGATTGCAGAGTTATTACCCTCTGTATAAAAATTACTGGCTACAGTATAACTATCTATGTAATTAAGATAAATGATGAAACTTGTTATGTATGGTAATGATGATGTGTTATGAACAAAAATTAATGGGATTGACCCTTTTATTATTAAATATATGTGTATATCGGAACCAACATCAATTAATAAAATATATCTCTAGAACTAAACATTGTAAAAGACACCACAATACTCTTTCATTTTGAAGAAGGGGAGACATTTGATTTAGTTGTACTAAATTAAGACAATATCTCGTTACATTTTAGACTCCCCCTGAAAAATTTCTACCCCCTGTAAAAAAATCCTGGATCCGTGCATGTATCAATCATATTTTATTGTAGGTCTAAAAATATGTCAGACAGCTCCAAACACCCAAATTCCCTCTGAAATAGAAAGAGTTTCGAAAGGTGACAAGCTAGGCTTTTAATCTTTTCAGATATACATGTATTAATACATGTAAATGTATTAATATAATTTGATATTTTTGTGATTTTAGATGCAGTGTGAAAAATTGCTACAACTACTCCAGATTCATTCAGAAAACTGGTAGGGAAAATTACAACTGCAGAAGGACAGAGTAACCTTGAAACTAAACCTTGATTGTTCTGACAAGCAGGTTTACTCTCAGATTGCAGAATTTTGATCAAGACATTAAGCATATAGTACAAACAATTCTGATACTGAAAATTTGTGGTAAGTCTGCACCACAAATTTAAATGCAGGAACTGGTTTTATACTTAAACAGCTTATCCTGTTTGTTTGATACAAAATGCCATGCTAATTTGTCTTAATATTGAACTATATTGGTTAACTTTTTAAAGTGTGCCGAAATGGTGACATCCCGATAAGCCGACAGTTCGATAGTCCGACCATTCGATGGTCCGATAGGCTAGTTCGACGGTCCGATAGTCCGACCAACCTACTCTGTATGGGCGCGGTTTATAAATGTAAACTGATTGAAATAGAGATACATGTATCTTTATTTTCTGTAAAATAAGGTATATCTCTATTTCGAAGATATCTCTATAAGTACAATGTGCATTGCATCTAAAATGGAGATATCTCTATATCTGAAGTGGCAATTCTCTATTATTCCACTAAATTGTAATATCCAGTAACGAAGGAATTAAAAAATTCAACACACAAAAACGGAGAGACGGACACACTGGGAAACAGACTAACAGACAGACAAAGTACTCACCATAGGGTTCCTGCATCTTCGATGGTGAGAGAGGCGGCAGTGTTGTAGTGGTTAAGTGCTTGGCAAGGGGTCCCAAGTAGGATTCCAGGTCTCGCCACTTTGATTTTGATGGCTTAACGTTAAATAAGGAGTGCTGTGGTGTAGTTCGAGACCAGGCTGTGGTCCCTCCCTAGAGGGAATGACAGAGGAATCTTAGTCCTTGAGGGTATAAGATTCTTGAAAATCAAACCCTCCTCAAGCCTCGGGTTTGATATCCAAGAAGCATAGGCCCCTACCCCTAGGACAAAGATTCCTCTGTCATAACCTCAATGTAGGGGAAGATTCTATTAATCTTAATTAACAAAGAGATCCCTCAACACTACTAGTGGTTTAAACTTTAAACTTTATTTATTTAAAAATGATTAACAAACAAGTTTCAGTAACTTATATTAATGTCTCTCGTTGGCTCAGATGTCGGCGTGCGGGGGTCCTTGCTGTGGCAGGAAACCGGAGTGCCCAGAGAAAACCCAATGTCCAAGCTGGCGACCACCATCATACCATCTCATATACTCCCATTGCCAGGGCTCACACCCGGGGCGCATTGTTGAGAAGCGAGCATACTAACCACTACACTACTTGGACACCCTACTGGTGGTTCTGATCACAGTGTTCAGTAAAGTGAATCCAAGTCATATACAAAATACTGGAAATTGAATTAACATATCTGCTTTACTATAAATCTGTGAAAGTCAAGAAATTCTGACAAAGTTTCAATTTGTTTTAGGAAATGTGAGAAATAGACAGATGGAGGCTGTTAGCTTGAGAAGTGAAACAACATAATGACACCGGATGTGATGCGAGAAACTGGAATTCTCTAATTTACATGTTTAGTTATGTTCTAGTATATGTTACATGTACCTATAATGAAAAGAGCTGAAAGTGTTCTGATCTGTATAAATACATTTCTTATATATAGCCTACATGGCTATAATTAATTTAGGTTTAGCTGCGAATTATGTTAACATGTTAATTCATACTTTCATAGCTGTTCGGGTGAATGTTAATTATTGCTAGTGCCTTAATTGTTAACTGTGGACAAATGCTGCTGGTGGCATAAATGTTAAATGTTGACAAATGATGTTGATGCCATAATTGTCAACTGTGCTGCTAGTGCCATAATTGTTAACTAGACCAATGCTGCTGGTGGCATAATTATCAACTGTGAACAAATACTGCTAGTGCCATCATTGTGAACTGTGCATGTGGAGCAATGCTGCTGGTGGCTTAATTATCAACTGTGAACAAATACTGCTAGTGCCATCATTGTTAACTGTGCATGTGGACCAATGCTGCTGGTGGCATAATTATCAACTGTAAACAAATACTGCTAGTGCCATCATTGTTAACTGTGCATGTGGACTAACGCTGCTGGTGGCATAATTATCAACTGTGAACAAATACTGCTAGTGCCATCATTGTTAACTGTGCATGTGGACCAATGCTGCTGGTGGCATAATTTTCAACTGTGAACAAATGCTGCTGATGGCATAATTTTCAACTGTGAACAAATGCTGCTGATGGCATAACTATCAACTGTGAACAAATGCTGGTAGTGGCATTTTTATCAACTGTGAACAAATGCTGGTGGTGGCATAATTGTTAAGTTTGGACAAATGCTACTGGTGGCATAATTGTTAAGTTTGGACAAATGCTGCTGGTGGCATAATTGTTAAGTTTGGACAAATGCTGCTTAGAAAGTTCCATATTTGTTAACTGTTGATATTGTTTGCAGCTGACAAATTTATTTTCTTACTGTGGTATACGTGTGTAGCAGATATATAGTGTGTAAATTTCATATTTGTATATTAGTAAATAGTAACAAATACAGGATATAATTCATTCCATCCACAACAAGAGTAAACATATCCAGTTTTATCTATCTACCAATCATCGAAGTACAGCCACAAATAACAAACATGATAACCAGAACGTTTGAGGGATATTTTTGCCTAGTGATCATTGCCGTCATTTTACACCCATCCTTACAGGTAAGTGATTAAACAGTAATACCTAATGAAGGTAGTCAGAACACTAGGACCTATCTTGACAGATCACCCTACAGCCATGGAAAAGCAATCGTCTAAGACTGATATTATATAAATATTACATTCATGAGAGGGTGATATTGCATATTTTCACCCCGAGGAAGCAATGTTGACCGAGGGGAAGCCAAGGTTGACAATGTAATGCGAGGGGTGAAAATATGCAATATCACCCTCTTATGAATGTAATATTCATTTTATTATACCGAGTGTCATATTTGTAACTTTGTTTTCCATTCTGTCAGTCCTAATCAAACTAGTGTGTACTCGACATTCATCTGGAACAAACATAGTTTTGCATATACGACTGTGTTGACGTTCTATGTCACTGCCACAAGTCTGATGACGTATGCTATGCGCACTTGAACGTCAGCGTCAGCGCATGTGATAATTTTTGGAATATCACCCTGGCTTCTTTATCTTTGTAGAATGAGCGGGTGACATTCAAAATTGTCGCATGGCTCTCAACCAATCAAATTACAGGATTCTAACAGAAGGTATAATAAATAAAAATATAGTCCCTTTTTATATGCTCCCGGAAATTTTTTTACAGGAGCATATGGTTTCCTCTTTTTCTGTCCCTCCTGAGTTACATTGTGTATTATCTCCTGAACTCTTTCATGAATTTAGGTCGTATCTACAGAAAAAAATTCCCATGACCCAGGTTTGTAGCCCACCTTTTTTATGACAGGTTTTATTTCTAAAATTGATTATAGAAATGTTTTTGTTACTGCTCTTCATATATGGATAATCTTTCTTTCAGTTGGTCTATCCAGACAGGTTCTACTGTGTTATATCACTGCTATTATTTTTCTGATATCTCATTCATCTCAATCTAAGATGATTTTGATTTGGGGCTGCCCTAGCTGGCTCATTGGGTATAAGCATGCTGACCTTCTGATTTGGAGGTCATGGGTTTGAATCCAGGCAGTTGGCAGTCCTTGTCCTTTGGATGAGATTAATAGGATCTAACATCAAGTTCTGGGATAGACAAAGAAATCTCGATCCAAGTGTGCATGCTAATTGATATTCATGACCAGGCTTGCCGAGTGATGGATATCAATAGGCATGCACACTTGGATCGAGATTTCTTTGTCTCTCCCGGAAGATGGTGTTTGATCCTTTTTCTCAAATCCCCTCTCTCACTGTTCAATATGAACATAGACACTGTTTATCAAAGAGAGCTGCATAATATCTGTTTAACAGTCATTCCTCCATTCAATGTCAGTTTCGGCTTAAGCTTATGACGTCACAATGAAGATGTGACGTAATGTTGAAAATGTAGACAGGTTAGGTTATGAATGACACATTGCTACAAATGTATCAAAAATGAAAGTAAAAGAACTTCTTAATTGGNNATATTGCATATACTAGTAAGCAATTGTTTAACATAGCGTGATACACAATCTGAGTTCATGGTCTCCCTTTCTTTATGTTGTTAAGACTTGTCATGGCTGTTGCTGGGCGTCTTTGTGCACTGTTGGGACAACAACTTTATTCTTAAGTTGATACTTTCTGATTGGGTTTATTGTTTACGTTGTAGGCACCTATACCAATGGAGCTGAAGGAAAGAGAAATTAATGGGAAAATAATCAGCTGTATTCCAACAAATTGTTCTCTAAGTAAGTACCTACAATGTACAGTTAAATCTGTTTACAGAGACTGATTGGTCCTCCGCCGAGTGTTAAGCGTGTTCGACTGTGAATTGAAAGATCTGGGTTCGAGGTGCATACCGCCATTCCATGGTTGGCGGTCCCTGACTTTCGGATGAGATAGTAAAATCCAAGGTCCTATGTCACAGTAGGTGTTGGCACGTTAAAGAACCCTCCCTGCTCTACGGCCAGCAGTGCCGAACATAGGCAAAATTTGTAGCCCTTTAACGGCACACGGTGACATCTCCATATGAGTGAAATATTCTTGAGTGGGACGTTAAACAACAATACCATACCATACCCATACAGAGACAGATTACTGTACATAACATGTGTAACGTTTATTTCTATGACTTGTACAATTTGTCTACAGTCAAACCTCACCTAAATGCCACCTCGCTTAGGACACCACCTCACTTAGGAGACCACCTCACTTAGGACACCACCTCACTTAGAAGATCACCTCATTTAGAACACCACCTTATTTAGGATGCCAAATCACTTAGGACACCACCTCACTTAGGACACCACCTCACTTAGGACACCACCTCACTTAAGAGACTATCTCACTTAGGAGACCACCTCACTTAGGAGACCACCTCACGATAAAGACAGTCAAGATCGATTCAGTCTATCATTGTTTTAGGCTAATTTAACCTAGGGGACCACCTTACTAATCTGACCAATTTTGGGATGGTCTTAAAAGCAAGGTTCTTCTGTATATTTTAGCNNAAAATTTGTATTTTAACCAATTGGTCTCAGATGTGTGTACAGTTGAGCTCAATATATGCACCTCGACTAATGTAACCTCCTATTGGGAAAAAAATCAAGATAAAGTTTAAGTCAGTTGATAACTACATGTGTATGTACATGTATTAGTGAATGTACCAATGATGAATATCTCATAATTTTTAAAGTGATCCCTTGAATTTGGGTTTGTTGAAGATAAACTGTATTACATATGCATGTAGGATAATCTTTTTTGCTTTTCCAAACTAAAGTTGAATTTTCAGAAATCAAGTAATTTCTACAGAAAAATTCATGATGATCATCAATTTTGAACTTAAAGATGGAAAACAAATGAATTTGAAATTTTGAGTGATGTCAAGCCATTAGGAAATAAATGAAACTTTTAACATTTCAGATGAAATATTTAAACCATGCCAGTGGACTGGACAAAGAGATACTTGTATACCCTGCCCAAAGGGTACAGTTATATTGGATCCACTGGATACGTCTCAGTGGGACTACGCTCCTGATTGTGTTAATCCTGGATGTGATGACTGCCAAGCAGGTACCAGTATGAAGCATGTGATATCAATTATCTTTGTAGTATTTATTTAGAGCTGCCATGGCTACACAGTAGAGTGTTTATCTTCAGACTGTAACTGGACATAGCTGTCATATCCTGTCCTTCAGATGATACAATGAAAACCAAGCTTCCACACTGCTAAATTATCATTAGTGCTGCTCATATATATATATCAACATCTGATGCCCATCACTAGCATTCAGTGATGACTCAATATGAGGTTAAGACTGAGTAAGATGTTAAACAACATCACGTAAACTGTCACATTCTTCTTTTGATTTGTAAGAGTGATATAATGGAAATGCAGTTTTCTTGGTGATAACCACAGACCTCCTGCTAGCCCATATTAGAAGGATGGTGCACCCTTGGTGCCCTTAAAAACAGTGTAGCAATCACTCATGGTGTTTTTGATACATGTAACAATTGTAACAGCATGGTGTAGCAATCAAGTATGGTGTATGAGCTAGCCGTTTTGAGATCACAGTGTAGCTATCAATTACTGTGTATTAGCTAGCCATTGTGAGATCATGATGCAACAATCACTTGCGGTGTATGACCTAGCAACTGTGAAATCACAGTGTAGTAATCAATTATGGTGTATTAACTAGCCATTAAGGGATCATGGTGCAACAATCTGAATCACTTGGGGTGTATGAGCTCGCCATCAAGAGATCATAGTGTAGCAATCACTTAAGTAGCTTACAAAATATTTTTGTACCTTTGTAAAGAAATATTGTCTTCTATGTGACAGACACAACTCTTACTAACAAGGACTCTTGTGGGAAAACTGAGATGGCTAAATGTGAGTGTGATAGGACTAAACTGTTCTATGGGAATGATCCACACAAATGCATTCGCTTCAATGGAGACTGTAATCTTGAAGGCTTCCAGCTAACACAGACAGGTATGTGGACCATCGACTCTTTCTCAGTTTCTGATCCAATGACAGTAGAACCTTGCTATAAAGACCACCCAAGTGACTTGCTAAAATTGGTCTGATTAGTGAGGTGGTCTCCTTAGTGAAGTTGAAATAGGCTCAAAGAATTATAGACAGACTGAATTTTGATTGTGTTTACTGGTCTTAGTAGGTGGTCCAATTGTGGTGGTCTTTAACCCTTTCAACACCACAGACCATAATGGACAGTTCTAAGATAATAGAAAATAGCATACCATTTTGATACCTGGGGTTGAAGGGATAAAGGTGAGGCTCCACTGTGCTTTGTAGGAATCATTCTGTTTATCACTATAATGCAGATTTGATCTTTTACCTCCCTGTAAGTCAGATATGCTCACCTTTATCAGATATGACAGGGCACCCATTCATTTACTGGGTTGAAATTAAACGGATGTTTTTTAACTCTCTACTTTATATAAATACTTTTTCTTATGACCTTGTCTTAACTACTTGACTTCTTTTTGAAAAACTTCAATCTTGCTCTTTTTTTCGTATGCAATAATATTTTAAAAATGTGGGGCTCAGGAAAAATTTGCGAGACTACAATGTACATTTCATGTAGGCAAGTGCTCAGAGGAAAGAACTGGGGCCTCTTTGGCTGATTGGTTAGCGTGTTCAAATTCAAATCAATCTCTACGATGACCATTATGTTACTGAAAAAGTCACTCAAATATATACAGTCTAACCTGCCTAAGCGTCCCACTGAATTTGAAGGAAAACCTAAGTGAGTGATTCCCAAAAATTTTTTTCCTGAATAAATCACCTGAATTAGGAGACCACCTGTCATATGTGACCCTCTTTGCTCCTTCGCTTGGACGTTCTCTTAAAGGTTAGACTGTATAGATATTCTGTCGAATCTTGATATCTCGAACATCCATCTGTCAAAGTTCTCAATCTCTAAGAAAAGATATGGTCCTGATTTTTTTCCTTAATAAATTAAGCAAATTTAATGTTGATCTTTTGAAATTTTAAATCTCTCGAATAAATTTTACAGTTGAAAGCTTAAAATACCTATGAAATATTATATCAATGTTTGGAAGTTCGAATTATCGGCAGAGATTGTGATTACCCCGTGTTTATTTAGTAATTAAAGTGACGGCAGTGTTGAATTATTGCAGAATATATCCAAATGATGAGTGATGAGAACAGTATCTGGGATAGGAGGTAAATAAGGGGGTTGAGTTTTCGAGATTCAACTGTAATTTATTCTGGAAATGCTTGTACACCTTGTTAGTGTGAAATTATCCATTTAAGCAACTAACCACAATATTTGTCAATTTCAGGCGTCTGTGAGAGATGCCCTAATGGAACAGAAAAGCAACTTAATGATTCGAGTTTATGTGTGCCCAAGTAAGATGCCACATTGTGTTTACTTATGTTGTCATATTCTTGTTATTTTATAATCCTGTTAACTCATGTCAGTCGTCTGTAATAGGCAGAGTTTGTTGGTGTGTGGGAGGACCATTCAACTTAAAGAATGAGCATTAAGGGAAGAGTTGTGACTTAATAGACTTTGGTGAATATTTACAGTTGATTAGTGACTGTGTACTTGACTGTAATGTGGAGTGAGTAGTGACTATAGACTAGTAAACCTTAGCATTGTGGAATGAGTAGTGACTGTAGACTAGTAAACCTTAGCATT
>JACSZP010001197.1:0-15767 GCA_016161895.1 Pinna nobilis
CAACACCTACTGTGACACGGGGCCTCGTTTTTACTGTCTCATCCGAAGGGCAGGGATAACCAACCACGGGGTGGCACTGACGCAGCTCGAACCCATATCATCCGATTCGTAGTCAAACACGCTAACCACTCAGCCACGGAGGCCTCTGTGTTTTTGTTTAACGTCCAACTTGAGAGTCTTTCACTTATATGGAGCCATCACTTTATGCTACTGAAGAACCATAAATAAGGCTTCTGTTTGGCACTTACTGCCACTGAGCAGGGAGGGTTCAGTACCTACATGTACAGGGACATGCAGAGATGCTAGTACTGGTGGAAAATGTTCATCTAACTAAATTTAGCATTTTCTAAAAGACAAAAAATCCTGTACTGAATAAAATAAATCCTGATTTCAGGATTTTTTCTGCAACTAGAATCTCTGGAGATGGGAACTCAGTTTTAACAGTGACATCTGAAAGACAGGAAAAGCCAACAGTAGCATGATGCAGATTCAAACCCATAACTTCATGATGAGGAGGCTAGCACGCTATCCACTGACAAGTACTGATGGTCAGTTGTTTGTGACCTAACTGTACTTTATGAAAGAATGATACCCGTATGCCTGTTCATTTTTGTTGTTTCATGATTTGAAACATATTCATCTTTTCTTGAATTTATACTCAACATTTCTCGTGGATGACATGTACATGTATGTCAATACAGTGGAGTTGGTCTATAACGAAGTCAAAGGGGATCAACTTTGACTTTGTTATAGGCATCCTTGGTTTTAAGCATCAGAATTTACTACATGTATAGATAAATAGTAATTCTTTTCAAGGATTTTATTCCTTTTTGTTATAGCACTGAATTCACTTTAAGCCGATTCGTTATGGACCGACTCAACTGTATTTCAATTTTCAATTACATAGCTCAAACATTTTGATTTGATATAGAATCTGCCTTCTTACCGAGGGTAAAAAATGGTGACAAGTACATGGCAGTGAAATTAGACAGGGTATATATGAAACAAAATTTAGATGACAAAGAACTGAGAATTGTAGTAATAAAAAAACTAAGCCAGAGGCTTATACAATATTTGTTCTTAAAAATCTGCCTGTTTACATTTCCCAGGTAGTATGTAAGAATGACTATACCATACCAAATGATTCTGATTCAGTTGATTTATAATGGCTTCCCAGGTGTCCACATCATAGTTCACTCTGTAAAATCCAAACAAGCCAACATTTCCCTTGATAAATTTGGCATCAGCAGGAACTGTGAGAGTCGGTCCTGGAAAGAGACAAAGCAAAGACCATTTGGTGTTACTGCTTTAATCAAAGACCGAGGGACAGAATATGTTTGATCTGTCTGTCTGTCTGTACAAGGGTAACCACATCCATAGCTTTGGGAACAGATGCTGGATCACACAGACATCTAGTTCACACAAAGTATTATACCTACGTTATGGCGAGAGGAACCAGGTGCCCATTCCACAAAAAAATCTTAGGATCAAAATCGCTTGTAATCGTAAATTTTCAATTTATCATATTTTGTACATTTTATGATAAAATTGACCAATTGTGATGAAATCTGATTAACATGAATGATATAAATCAGACTGTGACTATAGTTATTGAATTAAAGTTATAATTTGTCAAATAATGATATTAAAATTTCATACACTGACGACTACATGTACGAGTGAATGTTATCCTAAGATTCTTTGTGAAAAGGGCCGTTGGCCTTTAGTGTAAGGTATGTATTCTAGGACTTTGTAAATCCTTGTCCAAGAATGTGGACCATTTGAGTTCTACCCTACATTGACAGAATGAAGGATTCTGCCAGCCCACTGTTGGATTCTAGAGAAAACCCTGATCATTTTTCTTTTACAATCAAATAACTCTCTAATATGTGAAGGAAACATTATATCGTGTCCTGGAGATCAAGTTTCTTTACCTTGCACATCTTTGATCCAGACAATCTCCTTAGATTTGGTCATTGTTCCATTCTTATTCATTACCATATAAGTAAAGGGCACCTGCCACTTATAACTGCAAGAAAGAAAAAATGTAAGATTTTCTGCATTTGTTCTGCTGATTGGAACTTTAAATTCAGTTTTGTATGTGAGAAATATATTTGAGTGTCTACGCAAGAGTACTCATTAAGTCCCAAGCTGGCCAAACAAAACTTAAGAATTTACTTAAGTCTCAGCCAATCCGAATTCAGATGTTGAGAAAATTCTCAGAATGAAGATAATTCTGAAGTTTTATGGTACCCACCCCTGATTAATACTCTAACCTGGTATCAACATGTACCACAGACTTGCAAACTTACAAAATGTTTTATGGGGGAGATATTTCAATTTCGTGGGGGACACATTAAAATTACTAAAACTTAATAGAAAAATTGGAAATTTTTATGGGGGAGACATGTTTTTTCATGAGTAATTATCAAAACTTAACAAAAAGAATTGGGAGTCTCCCTATTTATGGGGATACTTGGCAAGTATGGTGACATAAGGCATAAAGTATAATCCTACCATGCATAAATGTGAAAATATAATCTAACAAAAGATTGGAAAAAATACCTCAACAAATAAGTACCACAATCACTTCTGGATTAATAGTTCTTTAATCACCGTTAACAATAGTTTTAAGTTCATCATAAAGGCATCAAGTTGGTGCAGGATTCATAAATCTTATGCCTAAGTTTACCCAATATGGTCAATAATATGTAACATGTCTGTCTGATGTTTAAAACAGATCATGTCACATACTGTATTTGAGCCTCTGACCCTCTGGTCTGAAGATAAGCACTCTATAATACTCCATAAATAGAGCAATACATATGTATGTATCCTAAGTAATCATGGATGTGTTGCATTACGAAATCTTTACTTTTGTTTACATTTGATTATATGAACAAAAACCAAAATGACTATATTGTTTGTGAGGGCCAGAGTTATAACATGCCCTAGGCCCCAATCCTTCCAAAACAAAAGCACTTCTGCCTTCACTTGTACACACTTAACATTGAACAAGTTAGCATTGAATATTGAAAATACTGACATTGTCATAAATACACAAATGAAAAAGAAATCTGATCAAACTCAACAACAAAATCTTATTTTTAACCTACTCATATGTTGAGTTGAACCCTTCTTTCAGAGTTGAATTTGGAAACAGCAGGAATCTTTTCTGGGATAAGCTGACTTGTGATCCCTTAGAATTGACTGTGATGACCGGATAGCCCATTTGTTTGGTCCATGTGTCCATTACATCTTTTATGTTCATATTATTTCCTGCAGTCTAAGATAAAAAAGTGGGTTGGTTATGTTGTTGTTTAACATCCTAATCAAGAATCTTTCACTTACATGGAGACATCATCATATGCTGGTGAAAAGTGACAAATTTTGCCTTTGCACAGCACTTTGCACTACCATTAAGCAGGAAAGCTTCTTTAATATGCCATTACCGATCGTGACACATGACCTCGGTTTTTACTGTCTCATGCAAAGGACAGGGACAGCCAACTGCAGCACGGTGTGAATTAATATTCAAGACCTCACAATCAGGTCAACATGCTAATGACTGAGACACAACGGCTTCGAAATAATGAACTAAATTTGTATACCACAGGTCATGGACATCGGGTGATTTTTACCCTTTCACCCCTGAATACACACTTGGGCTTGCCTAAATCATTGATATAAGGAATAGTCCATTAGATTTCAAGGGTGAAAGGGTTAAAGCAGCTTAACTTTTGGTCAACTGCGATGCACATCTGTATGTACAAATTGAAAATAGAATCCATGCTTTGAGTGACAGAGTGGTTGGCATGTTTGACTTTGAAGTGAAGGGTCCGGGGTTCAAATCCACACAGTGTCACTCTACCGTTGGCCGTCCCTGTCTTTCGGATAAGACAGTAAAAACCAAGGTCCCATGTCACAGCAGGTGTTGGCATGTAAAAGAACCCTCCCTGCTCTACCGTCAGCAGTGCCGAGCATAGGAAAAATTGATTGCCCTTCACCTGCACATGGTGACTTCTCCATATAAGTGAAAGATTCTTGAGTTGGGCATCAAACAAGAATGCAATACAATTAGTCTTCTATCGGTGAAATTGATGGCGGGTAGGGGTGGGGATTATGAATTTAACTCCAGTGCTTCAGTTTTCTGGACTTTGTTTCACCATACTTTCAGCCCTTCACCGGAACACGGTGATGTCTCCATATGAGTGAAATATTTTTGAGTGGGACGTTAAACAACAATACAAAAACAACAACAGTTGTCCAAACAGAGGTCAAAGCCCTTGGCCTCTATAAATAACCAATCAAAATTTGAGCCAGGAAAATGGAAGGCACAAGTTGTCAACAACAGATACAAGAAGTTCTAAATGATGTAAAATGATTTGGTCTCTCAAAACCTGAGTTTTTAGTTCATCCAGAATACTGTTTAACCCCTTCAACCCCATGTATAATAATGGTATGCTCTTATCTACTGTATTAGACCAGTCCATCATGGTCTGTGGTGTTGAAAGGGTTAAAGTCCAGTACTGTAAGTGTTGTGAGCGATTTATTCCACATATGCAGTACTGATGTAGGTATGAAATTGCAATGAGATTGAATCTTGCAATTTGTTTGAAGTCTTCGACATTAAATTTCACATGAAACTGATTAAAAACAGATTATCTATTAGTTTAGTTCTATGCAAGGCACCAACCATGCATTGAATTACAATCATTGTACCTTTCATGGTACAAATAGTTTATATTACTGATATAAACTATATAGAACCAGAAATGTTGTGAAGCAACTGGAACAATTTCCCATGTAGGTCCTTTCTAATTGTGAAGCAAAAATAGTGTTCTGGATAAAAACTTGGCCATTGGGTTCCCAAGGATTTTCATGCAACACGAAGATAAAAGCTTAGTTAGATTGGATTTGATTGTACTACCTCGGATAACACGTTCCACAGGTCCTCAGTGACGGCATTTCCATACTTGTACTTGTTTAAGTAAGCCGTAATTCCATCGTTGAAAACTTTTTCTCCAAGACAGCTCTTCAGCATCCTGATCAGAGATGCACCCTGGGTAAAAAAAGATATAAAGCCAAATCAATCCTCTTAGCTATATGGTAATGATTTCTGTGCACATATCTGACAGTTTTAAAGTTATAATTCAATAATTACAGTAGACGCAAGGAGACCTTGATGAACTGTGAATGAGGGGTGGTCAAAAAGTATGTGGTCACTAATATTGTTAATTTAAGAAATCTTGGTCTACAGAGGAATTATATATTTAGTCATAGCATTGAGTTACCAGTTTTGGTAAGTGTAAGGATAAGACTGCAAAAAATGATCAAGAACCATGGGATACCCACGTGTGGGATTCCAAACGAGGCATATAGAGTCGAAATGGAAAAGGGTATTTGAATGAAAAATTGAAAATCAATAAGAACAATAATCACTTGTAAACAAAAAGATTCTTACAAAATTCTAGAAAGATACACAAATAAACAAAAAAATTCTTTTCTTTTTTTTTTTTGAAAACGGTTTCAATTTTTAATACTAAAATTAAAACAATATTTGCTGTACAGTTTCGACAATGTTTATAATACTTAATACCAAAAAAAATCAAAATAAAACTAGCTGTATCCGAAAGTAGCATCATCAACAGAAATCCAACAAAAGAGATGTATGTTAAATACACATGGACACAATGTGATGACTATCCTCTATTTTGACTACCAGGTAAGCTATTACGAACTGTAATAATATCAGCAAGCTATTTCCCTTTCAAATAAATAAAATAAAAGCTTTAATGTTCTTTTAAATGTTTTCGGGGTTTTTTTTTTTTTTGGGCTACTGCCACACTTGACAACCTTTCAGTAGCTTAGTCATGGCTTGTTACTATTGGAGGAGATTCCAGATGTAAAAGTACCTAAGAATAGACCAGTGGCCTTCCACCTGGCAATCCTTTTAACATCTTCAACCTAGATTCTGCAAGTTGTTCATTTATTTAAAAGAACGCTTTACAGTAAAACTCTGATGAGTCGAACTTCAATGACTCAAATTTCTCGCTCTGTCAAACTTTTCTCAAGGTCCCAAATTATTTCCTTATATAATCCTATTAAAATACTACTCATGACTCAAAGTTTTACGAGTCGAATTTCTCATTGTCTCGAATAAATTTTTTGACCTTTCGAAATAAAAACAACGGAAAATCACTACAAATAAGTTGAACTTATAAATTTTCCTCTACAATAGTCTGCACATCAGCATTTTCAGACCTATTTTGCTTATTACTCCGTTGCCGGCCGGCTAGCCAACAGACTCAGTGTATGGAAATAAAGTTTCATTTTCATTTTAGTGTGTGCATGTGAGAAAAGGGGAATGACAATGTATGCCACTGGAAAAAAGTCATGATAGAATCAAGGAACTCAATTCATTCATGAGTTGAAGTCCCAATGTCTCAAACTTTTTCAAATGGTTCCTTGAACTTCGACTTGTCGAAGTTTTACTGTGTATATAATTGATCAGTAATGAAAAAAACCTCTGATTCAATGGATGCTTTAAGTACAAACCTTGTGGTAAGAGATGTCGTCAAATATTTCATTGATCTGATCTGGACTGTGTACATGGATTTGTATGGGATGGGAGCTCTTCAGGCTATCCCTAGCTAATGCTCTCTGGAGGTCCACAGAGACAAACTGCTCAGGCTGCAAAAATATATACATCGGTTAAAATGACACAATGATAACATTAATAGAAACATTGTCAGTTTTTAGAAAAAAAAAGAAAATATGTCTATCTTACAGTGTCAAACATTGAGAATGACCTCACGAAGTACAAAAACATTTATGGAAGATCTTGTAAAAAGGAATACACATGAAATAGAAAATCCATATCACTTACCATCTGAGAGACATTGCCAAGGATGAAGTTTCATTAATGTGGGTCACATATTAAGGTCAAGGTCACAAGATAAAAATTTGGCATCAAAATGAAAGGCTCAATTTTGGATCATAAGGGTATACAGGGGAAAACATGGGTTAATATACACATAGTTTTGATGAACAGAAAACTCTTACTAGTAATTCATGGGATGCAAATGATCAAAAGTTCAGTTATGTGTACCATACCGATACAGTGATTAACTGTTAAAAAAACCCAGGCTTACCATCTGCCAGGTAGGCTCAGCTCTGCCTGTGCCTAGATACTCCACAAAAGACGCAAAACCTTCATTTAACCAAAGGTCATCCCACCACTTCAAGGTCACAAGGTTACCAAACCACTGGAATATGAGTTAAAGTTAGGGATTAAAGCAAAATGCAAACATTTAAATCTAACATAATCAGTAAACTTTTAAATTTTCCACATTTTTCAGTTAGATATGTGTGGTCTCACGCCATGCTTAAAGCTCACTATATTACCTTGATGCTTGGCACAGTGGAACCTGTCTTTAGACACTTAAAGCTGTGGAAATGCAACCTTACAAGATGCATTACCTCTCAAGACAAGTTTAATTTCTTTGATAACAGTGGTCTCTCCAGAAAGGTCCCACTGTATGTATGCATTGGAGATTCTGTAAACACATTTTGCAAATCAAAAATAAGATAGGTAAAATTCAGACTAGCCTCTTCCTCACCTGATGAGCCAACTCATGCGTGACTGACAGGGCGACCCATTCTTTACTGGAGTATGACGACCTCTTAGGGTCATACAGAACTGAGACCATTCTAAATGTTATGAGACCCCAATTCTCCATGGCACCGGCAGAAAAATCAGGAATGGCAACCAAATCTGAAGACAAAAAATATTATAACCCACTTCAGAAATGAATGAGAACTAGTACAATTTATAGTATAACAATTGTTGGTATTTAGCGATAAGCAACACAAATGGCCCAGAAACTTGTAGATACACTAAAAAGGATCTGTGAAGTTTAATCTTATAATAAAACCCCTTTTCACTCTAAACCAAATAAGTATTATAAGGTCAAAGGTCACGGTCACTAGGTCAAACATCTTGGTAACGAAAGGTAATACATGCCATTGTGGCTGTGTGTATGAATTACGAGAGGCCAATATCTTGCACTGTAAGAACTTTAAGAGATATGTACTTGCTGCAGAACCAAGTAACTGGCAGTATGATAATGCACAAGTTCAAGGTAAAAATGTCCTCATAACAAAATGTAAAATGTAGTACTTGTTAACAAAATTGTTTGTGTGAAATATTAAAGCCACATAACTTTTACTACAGTGGAGTTGGTCTATAACAAAGTCAAAGGGGACTGACTTTTGACTTTGTTATGGGCATCCATCGTTTTAAGCATCAGCATTTACTACATGTACAGATAAATAGTCATTCTTTTCGGGGATTTTATTCCTCTTCGTTATAGGACTGAATTCGCTTTATGCCCATTCTTTATAGACCGACTCTACTGTATCTGATAATTCTGCTCCCAGAACTTTTTAACCAATTAACTAGCACGATTTCAAGGTCAAGGTCAAAGTCACAAGGTCTAATACCTTAGTATCAATTTGTACTTCTTCATATGGTGAAGATGGGTGTGATATATGAATACAGGTAAACTGTATATAATTCCAATATACACCCCTCCAAAGTCAAATGGCAGGTGTATAACAGGTGTAAGGTATATAAGTATAACATTGTATGCCTGATAACTTTCGTGGTAATGTTTTTTTACCTTGCTTTGGCAGTGGGTATGGTACACCAAACATCTCATCAAAATACTCAAGACAGCTAACTGCTACTTCCAAAGCATAACTTGCTTGGTATATCTGGTCCTCAGGAGCATGAACGGTGACCTGTTAAAATAATATAATATAATTCGACTCATTTATGTCCATGAACAAATAATCTTTTGTTTTTGACAATTTCAAAGTTTTGAGCAATCAGAAGCCTCAATTTGCACAAAAGCAGCAATGGTTAAAATCACAACCCAATGAAACCTATAAACTCCATTTTTATTCAAACACAGACAATTTTGAAATACATACCAATCAGAAGCCTTGGTTTGTCCATAAAAATGAAACCCAAAACGACTGAATAGTAATTCCCTGAAACTATCAAATTCCAAATTTCATCAAAATTGGATACTTTTAAAATCTTGACCACTTAGAAACTTGAAACAGTTTGTTCATTAACAGCTTTATTTGGGGGGGGGGGCATAACTATCAACCAGTTCACCCACTCTAAGACAGTATATCAGGCCCAAATAATTGTCTAGAACCATTTGATGTCATACAATATATACCTGACATACATGTACTTTTGAGGAAATTTTGAGACCATAATAAATAGTGTTGCACATAAAATCAATTTAAAAACATTTCTTTTTTCCGAGTTGAGAGAAAAACAATCAATTGCCGCTTTGTAGATGGATGTGGAAACTTAGCCATTGTGTCAAAAATTTGAAACATCCAGGACTCGGCAAGCCTCATGGTGGACTGCAAATCTTTGACACTCGTGTGAGACTGTCGTGTCCCTGCATAAGGTGCTAATTGATTCTATCAATATCCAATATGTGAATTTGAAAAAAGAGGTCTTAATCTTCTGTTGTTTAACGTCCAACTCAATAATCTTTCAGTCTTATGAAGATGTTGCCAAATGTCACCAATGGGCTTCAACTTTTGGCTTATGTTCAGCACTAAGGGTTGTTGAACAGTATAGGTCTTTATTTTGAAATTCTACTGGGATGAGAGCCTCAGAGGCGTCAGTTTTTAAGGGTTCAGCTGAATAACTTTCAACTGTTTTGCTCCAAATGCCAAGCACTTGCCTAACAAACAGTAACTACCTACATTGTATGTTCACTCTGTGGCTGGTGTGTTCTCCCTATGACCATGAGGTGTAGGGTTTGAATCCATGTGGCAGAGGCAACTGGCTTTCCCTGTCCTTCGGATGAGACAGTCAAAATTGAGGTTCAATGTCACAGAAGGGTTACTACTTGAAATAACTCTCCCTGCTCAATAGCTGTAAGTTTCAAGAATAAGCCAAATTTGTCATTGTGACGTTGGTGAGACGTTAAACAACAATCCAACCTACAAACTACTTATACCTATGTAAATAACTCAAGTTTGTCAGAGTCCAGTTTTGAACCAGGGGCCATCTGTACACGGAGCAAATGTTCTTACTGCTAATCCACCTCACATATAGGAGTAACAGTGATCTGTTAAGACAGATTTCTCTGCATTTGTCAGATACAACTAGGAATCTGAATTGTCAATTACCATTCAATATTATTATACAACTTACCTTTGTTCCATGTTTAGTCGTGTTGCTGATGCTTTTAAAGTCACAGACAATGAACGCCACAAGATAGGTACTCATTTTGACGGTGGTTTGAAATTTATCGATCACTAGACCATCTTTGTAATTAGCTGAAGAGTTGAGGGGTGTGTTGAATAGGGAATAATATTCGGGATCGTGAATGATGGACATCGTGAATGTAGCTTTCATGTCCGGCTCATCAAAACAGGGAAAAGCTTGGCGAGCTGCTGTTGACTCAAACTGTGTAGTGGCCAAGTACCTGTGGAGGTATGATAAATGATGTGCTGGTAAGATTACTACAAATTATATCTTTTGAGAAAGAAATAATCAGCCACCACTTTGTACAGGAACAGATAAATCTCACCCTAGTGTCAAAGATTTGCAACATCCATGACTCGGCAAGCCTCATCGTGGACTGCAAATCTTTGACCCTCAGGTGAAATTTCTCTGTCTCTGTACAAAGTGGTGATACATTCTATCTGTCACAGTATTTCATATTACCGTAAGTGTCATTAAAGAATGAAAATAAGAACAATCGAAATGTTTATCCCTCTCAGAAAAACAGAGTCTGACCTGCCTTTGCGANNAGACAGTCTCTTAAATCAGGTTAGATTGATAGAAGAAATTGAGGGTTGAGTGTTTTTGCTCCAAGTATTAAATAACAAATTTGTCAATCTGCATTATTATGTTCCACAGGATTCTTCTTGCAAATCATCCTAGCCCTATATCCTTTATAATTCAAAAGATATAGCTCAGTTAATTCACTAATGGACAGCTGAAAGAACGGACAGATTGACTGACAAAATAAATTACCCTTCACTATCTATCAAATTGCAAGCACCCTATTGCAGAATAAACATTGAAATGCTAGTATTTACATGTACAGGTACTTACTTAGATACCCCATTTTTATCTTTGTAAGAACTTAGATAGAATCCCATCAATTTCTTGTCCAGTCGGCCATCAATGTCAAATATCAGTTTAAATGTTTCTCCTATCGTGACTTCTCTGTCGAGAGCGATGTAGACCTGTTCGTTCGCAACGTATTCCAAGTGACTCATTACGTTTACTGCCTTAGGGGATTGAATTTTTATGCTCTTCAAATTCAAATCTTTGGAATGTAACACCACACTGTTAGTTTTATCAAAAACTTTGCAGCTAATTTCAACATGTCCATTGAAAACTTTCCCTTTCAAATCGGCATGCAGTTGAATGTCGTAAGATATCGGAAGAACTGTTCGAGGAAGTCGAACGTTGTGCCACGGAAATGTCTGGTTGTTTGTAGCGATGTAACTTGGAGTCGTTTGTTCGATTTTAGAGGGAGTGTTATCTTTCAAATGAGTGTCAACATTACATTGAGTGTTAGAGCCACCTGGACGGGCCAAGGATGCAACTAGAGCGATGATGAGAATGAACAAACCAACGATGACAATAATGGCGGTTGCTCTGCCTTGACTACAGACGAGTTGTTTACATCTTTGTCTGATTGACGGTTCATACACAGACCTTCTATTTAAACTGTCACCTGCAATTAAAATAAATAAATAAATAGTTGTAAAGGAATTCAAAGAAAAATATAGCGTTTGAAATATTTAAGTCTCATTGTATAGATACTTGAATCATGGATGCATGCAATGTAAGGGAACCAAAGTGAAAAGACTATTTCATTTACGAGACTGCCTCAACTGGGAGATCATCTCACTTAGAAGACCGCCTCAAGAGATCACTTTATTTAGGATACCACCTCACTGACATATGTAGGAGACCAACTTACTTCTGAGTAGGAGACCACCTCACTCATCAGATCACTTCATTTAGGTGACCATCTCATGTAGAAGACAACCTCACTTAAGAGACCATCTCACTCATGGGATCACTTCACTATGGACAATGAGACCACCTCACATAGGAGACCATCTCAGTCATGAAATCATTTGACTTAGGAGACCACCTCACTTAGGAGACAACCTCACTCAGGAGATCACTTCACTTAGGACTAGGAGACCATTTCACTTAGGCAACCATTTCACTCATGAGATCACTTGACATAGGATATCACCTCACTCAGGACACCACCTCACTTTGGAGACCACCTCATTTAGGAAACCATCTCACTCAGGAGACCACCACATTCAGGAGATTACCTCACTCAGGAGATCACCCCACTTAGGAGATCACCTCACTTAGGAGATCACCTCACTCAGATCACTTAACTTAAGCGACCACATCACTTAGGAGATCACTTCACTTTTGAGACCAACTCTCTCAGGAGACCACCACACTTGAAAGATCACCATACTCACACACAGAAGACCAACTCACATAGGAAACAACCTCAACGATGAGATCTCTTGACTTAGGAGACTAATTCACTCAGGAGATCACTTCACTAAGAACTAGGAGACTACCTGACTCATGAGATCACTTTATTTGGGAGACCATCTCACTCATGAGATCACTTCACTGGGGATATCACCTCACTTGGGAGACCACCTCACTCAGGAGACCACCTCACTCCAGAGACCACCACACTCAGGAGACCACCACACTCAGGAGACCACCTAACATAGGAGACCACCTAATTTAGGAGACTACCTCACATACAAGACCACCTCACTCAGGAGACCACCTAATGTAAGAGACCACCACACTCAGGAGACCACCTAATGTAAGAGACCACCACACTCAGGAGACCACCTAATGTAGGAGACCACCACTCTCAGGAGACCACCTAATGTAGGAGACCACCACTCTCAGGAGACCACCTAATGTAGGAGACCACCTAACGTAGAAGACTACCACACATACAAGACCATCTCACTCAGGAGACCGCCTAATGTAGGAGACTACCTCACATATGAGACCACCTCACTCAGGAGACCACTTCACTTAGGGGACTTAGCAACATTAGGATATTTTCTCACTTTTGAAACCACTTCAGAACATCTCACCCAGGAGATCACTTCACTTAGGAGAAGATCCTTCCTACATGTACATTTGTAGGTGATCATCTAACTAAAGGGATTGCCTTACTAAGGAGATCATCTAATTTAAGAGTCACCTCCCTAATCAGACTAATTTTAGCAAGTCACTTTGAATATAGTGAGCAGGTTTCACTGTACAGGTGCGTTTATGAGACCATATCCATCATCCAAGGGACAATCAAAAATAGAAAATTGTATTGACCGATACTCTTACTTATGCACTGATATAGAGTCACTTCCTTAATTAAATTCTACATGTGGTAGATTTAGAGTGTTGGGTCTTTGAGTCTGACATAGATAGGGGTAGAATGCCTACCTAGCATGCTGAGGTACCCAGGTTCAATTCCTAGTCTGGCATTAACAATTGCATCGACAGTTTTAATTTTTCTTCCTATCTACTTAGACTGTCCTTATTCTAATACATGGAACTAGAGGATCTCCAAATTAAGACAGGGGGGAGAAGAATGATGGTAAACCTAGACAGAGCTGGGCTTTTGCCTCAATGGTGAGAGAGCTCATCTAGCATGCTGGTGGTCTCAGATTTAACTTCTCGTCCATTATACTTATAGATGATATATACCGATATAGGCCTCTTATCATATTTTTTTATAAAATAGATCTAGATTTAGGCCTACATGTTATAATAATACAAAAAAAAAATGTAGCTAATGGGTTAATTTACATGTATGCCTTCCGCCTTTTAGTTTTATGTTCAACTAGGTATATCGTTTGCTTATTTCATCATGTTTTTTTCTTAAATAGATCTAGATCTATATCTATCATTGAATGTGCAACCGCCCCTTTCTCCAGGCCAATCTTGTGCAGGGCTGATATAGATCTATCAAAAAAAATACAATGCACGGTTTATTCGTTACACTTTCACAATGTTTCTTGCGTACATAGATCGTCTGTCACAAATTTACCTGGTAAAAAAGATACGTCTTCTATATCTTCAGACATCTTCACTTTATCATTTGAATCCCAGCTAAAATCGCGATCTCAAGATGTCTCTAACTGTTCCGGTGCAAATAAAATAGATAATCAATTCGAAAGTACGTGTTTATTTTGACCCGATTCCAAAAGTTTATGAAGTAAAGAAAACGGAATATGTTGGATCCGGAGTCTTTCCGACTGATCAACGTTTGCTAGATAGCCGTTAACAAAACTTTAAATACATGTACTATGGGACACCGAGGGGAAGGGACAAGACAAAATAAATAAATACATGAAATAAATAAATAATAATTATAAATTAAAATATATATATATATGAAAAAAGTAAAGGGGTCGGGACAGAGACATATATATACGTATATATATCTGTTCGGGGTAAATCGAACTTATGTTAATAGTTATATTTTTTCATTGGTTTTCAGGTATATTTCGATTGACAAGATGCGATATATATAAAAAAAATACTAAAACATCAGTTTCAATGTTAATGTTGTAAGTTATGAAGTTCTGATTATGTTTATCACAATTCAGTTCAAAGATCTGTACATGGCTGAGCATCATCACGGAAAAAGTTGGGGCTGCATTTCCCGACCCTGGCTCCTTTGCCTATGAGTAGTGTACTTTTCGCAAGTGAATTAAATGGTCCCGACCTTTGGGAAAAAGGAAGAGTTGTAAATCCTGAACGGGATGGGACCAGTGACCCTTAAGTTTCCATAGAAAAATTACACGATTAAAATCACATAAAATCGCAAGTGAGCATTTTTTTTTCAACTTATCATATCTTGAATAGCTTACGTAAATCGGATCGTGGCCATATGTTTGCTTTTGAATTAAAGTTAGGATATACTTTGTGAAAACAGAAAATGAAATTCCGTGCAATTGCGACAAACGAACCATAGGCGGATCTAAGATATTTTCAAAAAGGGGGTGTGAAGACACCTCGATATTTTTTCTAGGGATGTTTTTTTTCTTGGGTTTTCCCCCAAAACAAAAGATATAGACGGACAAGTAGTGTTTATTTCCTTCAAAAAATATTCGTTCTTTTCTTGCTTATAGTTCCTCATCTTTTTCTCAAACAAAATATCAATATTTGAAAGCGGTAAAGAACTGCCACGAGGATTATGAGAGTTTTATTTGCTGGGGGGGGGGGGGGGGGGGGGGGNNGGGGGGGGGGGCACGATGTGTTCTAATAATGTATAATCGTCACTACCCCATATATTGTCTATACTTGACGACAACCGACGACGGTGTATCCATCAATTCTGGCTGTCACAGGCACGAATACCGTGGTGGACCGAGGATGTGGGAGTTAGGGTAATGATATCTATAAAAGGCATCAATAACATTATTACTACTGTGACACACTGATTATAACTAAATGTGAAGATGAGATATGTCGGAGGCGGGAGGGGCGCTGATCCAGGATTATATCTAGGATATCGACTGAATTGTTTCAAGAATTGATTTGATTTGAATAAAAACAAATGCAGTCATTTTTTTCAGTAATCATGACCATGGGCGGATCTAGAGGGGGGTCGGGGGGTCCCGACCCCCCTTTGGCG
>JACSZP010001201.1:0-10068 GCA_016161895.1 Pinna nobilis
CAAGGGCTCTAAGTAGTCACGCCGCACGTTAAATCACGTCAAATCATCAGATATATATATATATAATAAGACGCGTCGGATATCTATACCATGCATCTGAAGGTGAACTGATTTGATGGCAGTATATATTTACCACTACATATTAATATTTGATAAGATATGACTATTTACTTATTCCAAATTTAGGGTAAATAATTAAGGTCAAAGGCAGTCATGTTGTTCTGTAGACATATATTGTGTTCCATGTTGTAAATGGCAAAGAAAATGATTCATTACACAATCAACAGTTTTGTTCTATTACACATCCAGTCCTTTATAATGATCGTCAGATTTAGATTTAATCGGTTAAGGCGCTAACTAGATCATGATAAGTATACACTGAGTTACACTGACCTCAATAGTAAACATCGTTAAAAATCACGTGCGTTTGTTTTGATGGCCTCGTTTTCGTTCAAGGAAAACCCCTAATTTCGAGCGCGGACAAATACTTCAGACTTGTTGATCATGAATGTTAGGCGTGAGAAGAGAGTGTTAGTTTAACCTGCATATAGACTCATCTGGATACAAGACAAAGAACACATGACTTCGATTTTATGCTGACAATTAAGATCAGGGGACTTCTCTGTATTGTTTACAGTACTATATATATTGTCTGGGTATGTAAGGCACTCGGTTAGCAGTTCTTCTATACATGTATATTCTGTTTTATCAAAGAAAGTGACTTCATGGTCTATAAACTTTTTATCCTTATCACTGTGTCACTATATGATGTACTTTTCTCCTGTAATACTGTACTCAAAACAATTAACACACCTTAAACAAAATGCATGTAATGGAAGGGGATCTAACTGGTTTATTTGGAATCTTGTCATATGCATACTGTAACTTACTTTCGTTTACGTTGGTTTTACTTGTATCTGAAACATTGCAAATTATTAGGTTCTCTTCGTCGTTCTTAGACGTGAACGAAAATGTGTATCAACAGTAGAAAGTATTATGTATATTTTGCATATTGTTAGAGTAAGATCAACACTGTTGAACTTAATTTAGTCTCTTAGGATTTATAGATACTCCTTGAACACTTCATGGGTAAATTAGAGACATACGTGAACTTACATTCGCGTAAATAGGTACTACACATGCAAATGACCACAAACAAATGTAAGGTATAGAAGGTCTAAAAACAGTAGAATAGCTATAGCTGTCGCCCTCCCTTTGAAGGACAGGTTTAGCATTCGAGTCTCAGCTTAAAAGCTACTGGTTGGAATTTTCTTGTACTAGAATGAGACAAACTCAAGGTTTTGTATCACTGCACAGGGGTCACTCATAGGTTAATATTCCGAATCCCGCATCAGCAGTTTGATGCCGCATGATCTATAGGCTATATGTCCGAATGGATTTTGTTGATCGTGACGCAAAGCAGAAATACAACAACAAAAACATCAAAGACAACATGTGATTTCGGACACACCCTGAATACGTGACCTTGGTCACTTACATGCGTCATATTACACAGTTATGGGGGTTGCGAAACATTTCTCTTTGTTTTGTTGGGAGCACGTATATATGTCAAACAAATTAAATGTTTTTTTTTCGTTTTCAATGTCATGCGAGAACTATCACCCGTTATAACAACATATATACATAAACAGAAGCTTGAATAACTCGCAGAGTCTAGAACATTTGGAGTGCATGGGTACATTCATGAATAGCGTAAACACAACGTAAAACGAATTGACCGAATTCTTGCGATTGTAAACATTGAAATACAACCCCGTAGTTCAAGTTGAGGTTAGGGTCCTCGTGACTATACAAATATCCAATCACATGCCACGATACATAGAGGTGAACGGTCAGAGTGCGAATACTATATAAATAGAGCGAAATTTGTAATATGTTCAGTATATTGAAAAACAACACTTGCAAACACGAAAAGAAACAGAATTTACCAAAAATTGACAATGAAGGGAGTTAGATTTGAAGAAGGCTACTCTACTGGTAATTACATTTATACTGTTTTGCATTTATACAATTTTTTGCAACGATTGAAATTACTACCTGTACTAGTCCATGTAAGCATGTACGTATTTCCACGTGGTTTACATCTTTGTTTATTTTTATTTACAGATAGTTCTGACTGTGGAAGCAGTATAAGCGAAGATAGTTCCTGGGAAGAATCGAGCATAATTGAAAATGGAAATATTGACGAACAGGTAAGTTATTCTTCTGAGTTCTAAATTCATAACTATATGATACATGTTGCTGTTGTATTACTACATGTATGTGGTTGCATAATATATATTCAGCTTGTATAGGCTTTGCAAACATTAAGACCTTATCTAATACATAGATTCTCTCCTATACAGTAAATAATCTTTAAGAGTTCCGAGCCAAATTTGTATACGGGACGTACGTAGGTTTTTGTTCAAGTCTTATCTACCGAAGACGACCTTAAAATTATACATAGTCACATTACTGCTAAAACTCAAATGTTCGACCTCCGGGTCTGTAAGCAATCCAAATTCTATAAACACAGCTTTAATTGCATTCAATGGCAATAAAATGATGAATACTAACCAAAAGTGGCACAGGTGTAAATATAAGTATTCTTAGAGTAATCGAATCCTTGAATCGAAATTTTGATAACTAGTTGAAGAATGTTTAACGCAATATCGATGTTTTTGTACATGTATGTTACAAATACTTTAATAGAATAACTAAACCCTAAGACTATTTAAATGTGTAACACCTATAGGTTATTGCAAATTGCATATTTTGGCAAAACCGTATTAGTACAGGTGTAATTATTAAGATCAATACCATTAGAGCAAAGAAGGTCGATATTTCTGGACGTTGCAATTGGGGAATCAATATTTGTTTATCTCGATAATGAGTATGCTATGTAAAGTACGTTGTCATGGTGATGGGTTCTTTTGATGAATATTGTGTTGCTCAACAATACGGACAAGTAAATTGATGGTTGGAAACTGCTCGGCTATTAACATAAGATAATTATGTAACATTGTCAATAAACTGTTATCTATCGAAGCAGTAGATTTGGCAAAGGTCTTGTAAGTTGCAAAGTATCTCTATATTTCTTTTGTAGAAATCATCTATCTCTTAATTTTTTCTTCTTACAGCCAGAATTTGGAATACTATTTGACGTTGATGGCGTCTTGGCCAGGGGAAGTAACCCTCTGGATCCTGCAGTTCAAGCCTTGCAGCTACTCAAGGACAACACTGGCAACCTCAGAGTCCCAGTTGCGTTTGTGACCAATGCTTGTAACCGCAGCGAAGACAAAGCCAGACAGATAGAAAAATGGTTCAACTTACCAGTAAGTATATTTCTTTACCATTTACTATATATACATAAATATTTAAAAAAGAAGCGAAAGGTTATACATTGTATTTTATAAAAGATAGATTTTTATTTTGGTAAGCATGTAATTTTAAAATATTGAAGTCAAAGAGAATTGACATGCATTATTTTCGGTATAAACAGTCAAACCTGCGATCTAAATGAACGATTCCCAAAATGCCTTTTCCCCTATATAAATCACCTGAATTAAGACACACCCTGTCATCTGTGACCCTTTCTTTTCCTCTTGGGTAGTCTTTTTAAAACAGGTTAGACTGTAATTGAAAGAGCAAGCTTCTGAGACCATATTCATCATTACATGTATTTGACGTTTTCATTTGCAGGTGGAACCGGACATGGTCATCCACGCGCCAACTCCAGCTCGTCTGCTGACAGAGTTTCACAGCAAACATGTTCTGGTCATCGGACAAGAGTACAGGAAAGAAATCGCCGAAGAGTATCCTTTTCTAGATAACCAATGATATTTAGTATATGTTCTACTAAATTCTCATGATATGATCATAAATTTGAACTACTAACCTACTCTTTTAAATCAAAAAGTAGATCCAATATTAAGGATCAGTCTGAATGTGTCATAATTGACAGAACAAGAAGTTCTAACTCCGAAGCAAAGAAGTATCTCAAGTATATTAATACATTAATCTACGCACTAGTGGCTCTAGTTCACGTGACTCATTTCGACATTTTTTTGAGAATTGAAAACTTGCGACATCTGCAAAATAAGATAAATGACGTCATAATGATATATCGGGTATTGTCCTTGACTCCTCACAGCATTGGCTTTGTAAACACGTGCACGATCGAGGACGTGAAGAAAGCGTATCCATATTTAGACATGGTGGACCACGATAACAGAAAAGAAGTGGTACGTATACAATACTAACAGGGACAACATATCTAGCATGGGGGTAACATGTCTAGATGTAAAGCATGGGGTTATAAGGTGCCCCGAAACGAGATAGCCTCAAAGATAAAAATAGGACATTCCAGAACCTTTAAAGATAACATAGATACAATAGACCCACTTACTGATCTGATTAAGGAAAAATATTCATATCAATTTTGAGAAATGATTAAATTGTTGTCATTCAGAGTTTAAAAATTACATAACATGATTTTACATAATTTACATAATATAGATTATGTCTATTCCTTTCTTTGACAGGCAAAGGGCTCCTACAGTGACGATTTATCATTCCCAAGAATTGAAGGTAATTTAAGATAATTAATTTTTTTATCTATGTATCATATTTAACTGTTATTGGTATAAATATTGGAGGATTTTAAATACCAAATGACCTACTTTATATTTGAATATACAAGCATTTATCATAGTGACTATCGTTTATGTAGATATTTTCATATTCAGTTTATCACAAGAAAATATGCTTCAAGAAAATGTGCAAAAATTAACTTTTTAAATTAGAAAAAAAAAACATTACTCGGAATAATAAACATAACATTCTATGCATTCGAAATATTGTGATGTGTGATGCCACAGATATCTTTATTAAAATAATGTATTTCATACCTTTATTCTTCTTTTTTGTAGCAATATTAATGATTGGAGAACCAAAATTATGGGAGTCCAATTTACAGCTTCTCATTGACTTGCTATTAACGTCTGGAAAACCCGTCAGAGCCCCATCATCAGTTTCATCCATCAAACAACTGCCAATCATCGCTTGCAATATGGATCTAGTATTCATGGACAGAGCATGTATGCCAAGATTCGGTCACGGATCCTTTCTGTTGTGCTTAGAGGCCCTATATAGGGTAATTATTACATTTGTACATTACAAAGAACTATTTTTTTTAATCTTTGACTCCGTAAGACGTTGATTAGGTCTTACATGTTTTGCATGACCTTATATGTTGAATTCTACCTTAAACAAATATAATTTTGAAGACAGATATTTTTTAAATTTAGTTTCGCAATTAATTTCTATGAAAACACACGTACATGTTAATAGATAATGGCATTCACACCGATTTTCCTAATGATGCTAGTATTAGTACATAAACATGTAATGTATACACTGAAAAATTATCATATGCATATATGTATTATTAGATTATCGTTGTAAGATGTAAATTAACAGTTTTGGTATTTTGATAAACATTTATATTATAAAGAGGTAAATATTTATGTATGTGCTCATTTTTCTTAACAGAAAATAACCGGAAGAGACATAGAGTACACGGCCTTGATTGGGAAGCCATGTGAGATCACTTACCGATATGCAGAACACACGATTGCTGCCGTGGCAAAGAGAATTGGCATCAAGAAACCCATAAAGAAACTTTACTTTATTGGGTAAGTGTCTCAATCATAAATCGAACATCCTATATCTAATAAAAGCATTTGTTAGTGTAGTTGAATTTCTGTTTTCTAATCAGTACGCGAAAACCTAAATCTTTCGTCTCCCTTGAACTTTAGTTTGTTTTCACTTAATTCCATTCTACATATTTTTCAAATCGGGGAATAATTGGAATGGCAATTTAGACTACTTATTCTTAGCTGAAATATATTCAACTTCTGTCTGTATCTATGCTTTTCTTCCCACTTAAATGTCTGCCCTTCCGCTTCCGGTGCAGAGTGTGTAACTTTGTTGAAGATTGGCTGTATATTTCATAATCATAATTCCAATTTATGTATAAATACTGAAATCTAGATAATGATAAAAAATAAAAATATTTTGTAAACATTTCATGTTGAACATTCTTAATTTATTTATGAAGTCGACAAAGTACAATTTTTATCTTTGGCTATTACAGCGACAACCCAGACGTTGATATCGTGGGAGCCAATCTGTACCATCGTTTCCTACGAAGACAGAGCTGCTCGGATAACGGAAACATCACAGGGTCCATGATCCCGAGATCCCGATCAATTCCGAACGACTCCCTACTCTTATCACAAACAGTGGAGTCAATGGAGAGTCTCCTTGTAGGAACCGGTGTGTATAATCCGGAAAAAGAGAGAAATGCAAATGAAAGCTCAACGCCTTACCACGGTCACAGAGACATCGAACACGAACCGGAGCTGGCGAAACCGTCTCGGTTTGTCCAGGACGTATTACACGGCATCCAACATATATTTGAACGGGAGAAATTTGGAGTGGAAACTTGAATAGAGACGAAAGATATAATGGAGACGTACCTATATAAGGTACCAGATGGATCTCAATAAGCGCTCTCGGTGCTACAACACTGCTTAATGATGTCATCATAAAATGATGACGTCAGACTGTGTGGTAAAAGACCGCGATGCTAAATAGATCCGGTCACCAACAGAACATTTTGGCGCCATAGAGTTATTGAGAAATTTATTTATTATGTTTTATTTATGAAACAATGTACTTTTCAAAATTTATTTGTTTCTTAAATTAATTTGTTTCTTAAAACATTTTTGTTTCTTAGTATGCTGATGTATTTAAAAGAATTAGCAAGCATAGTAGAAATTTTATGCCAATCATTTTGACGATAACTGAGTTAATTCGTGCAATACTTATAGATGAGTGTACAGTGAGCATGACCGGAAGTAAATGTACTTATAGTACGTAATCAAGCTGTCTCATGAGGTTATGTGTGTGTGAATAATTCGGTAATGCTTTATCAATATATCAGTAAAGTATTTATATTAAGTCATTAACAGTGTTCAGTAGTTTTGATGCGACATTCCTGCTATTTATATACAGTAATCAGTCATTTTACCAGCTAGCACATTTTGGGAGCGGATTTAGTAATTTCAATGCCAGAATATATTATCTTAGAATGGGACAAGGCTTATTCTATGGGAATCGTAACTGATTTTGAAAAAAATAAATATAAAGTTACTGAAAAGATGGAAATTAAAGAAAGTGTAATTTCACTTATAAAGATTTTTAGAGAAGAATTTTCGGAGGTTTAAACCAATAATACTATGTTATATTTCACAGTGCTTATGTAAAAAAAAAACCAAACCTGGCACTTTAGAATTTTTTTTTACCAATTTTACATTCAAGAGGTATTTGGCAAGCTCTTGTTTGTATCTCTGTATTTACTTATTCATTAATGCATTTATGAGTGGGTTGACCATTCTAAATCCGTCCTTGCTTATATCCCGGAGGACAGGGACGCTGAGGCCAGTATTATACAAATTATGCAGAGAAATGTAGATAGCTTTCATTAATATTCAATTTTTTGTAATTATTCTTTTTGTTACTTTCATAAGAACATTTGATCGATTCATCTACGGGTATACCATGTATAAAATAACCTTGGTATGTAAATATTTGTACATACATATTTGATATCCAGGAAGGTGAAGTCATTTTTGTATCGAACTTGCGTCATTCCTCGAATGTAAAACATAGTATATGTATTATTGTATGTACTACATGCGTATTTATATGGATACTTAAGAAATTGGTTTATTTTTTTATGTTTTGTCCCAAGGGTAATTTATGTTCATTTTTACTACAAATCGTTTCTTCGATTCAAAATAAACGCTTTAAGTGATACATTTACTTTCGTTTATTGTTTGTCTATAAACAATTTATTGTGACCACTGAATCTTTTGGAATCGGAGCCAGACGAGATATTTAATAAAATGAGAAATTAAACACATTGCATACTCTCTCTCTCTCTCTCTCTCTCTCTCTCTCTCTCAGGAGATAAAAGGAACCAGTAGGACTAGGGCCAGTCGAAATCCTGAGCGTGAGTTCAAGAGACTCATCATGGTGTATATACATATAAGAAAAACATACATACATAAATAAGGGTTCAGCATTAGACTCTGTCTTGATCTACTTGAAAATCATGAATTCTTTAGTGTAGAGATCACGTACAATCAATTCAGCAGCACGTAGTGTAATTACGTCTGCAAAACATATACAAAAAAGAAAGACTAAACAACAAAAAACCGCGAGATTCATCGAAGGACAAAAGAAACTAGAACCAAACTGCCCGTAAATAAATTACGTAAGCATTATCTGTTATCTAAACGTAGCAAATTAGTAGGGCAACCATCAAAGGCCAGTAGCCATACTTTGTATATTTTACTCGTAGATAAAGTTATTTTATTAACACCTGCGATATATCTCATCGGGATATTCAATGCCAAATTGTTTGCGTTGTTTCATTACGAATGACTAATGACGTCCACATGACGATGAATCATGTTCATTTCATTGTCAATTTCCTACGAAGACCTGGGAGACAGCATAAACTGTTGCACTTGAGTAACATTACAAAGGTCAAGTTTACTACTTCTTCGGACATTGGTCTAGAATGTTTTGACACAGTTGTGGTTTGTCCTGACTTCGGGCTGTCCAGCCAGTTTATGAACAACATCCAAATGGGGATGAATCTTGTTTGTTTCGTTGTTAATTGCCGACATAGACCTTGATGGCTACGTATGTACATTAGGTACTAAGGAATCATTTCAGAGGTCATGTTTACTACTTCCTCGGATATTGATCTGGAATGCCGTGACACAGTAATGAAATAACCTGACTCGAGGATTTGCAGCCAGTCTTAGTAGAAGTGCATCCGAGGGCTGGCACCATCAGTTTTAGGAATTTACTTAAGTCTGAGAATTTTCACAACTCAAGCTCATCGTCCTGAATTCTGATTGTCTGAGAAACTAGAGTTGAAAAAAATTTCAGACTTAAGTAAATTCTAAAGATTTATGGTGTCCAGTCTAGAGTTCTGTTAATATCTCCCACACTATATGGCATCCTCAGTCTACGCCTTTTTTGGTGATCAATATTTAAATAAATAATCTAAAATTATTGTTGTGTTATTTATTGTTAACAATATTGAATTCACAATAAGTCCGAGATTAGACCAGAGGTTAGGGCTATTTTGACGTCTCGTCCACTTGTTTGTTTCCTTAGTGGGTCACTAGATATCAAGGTAAGCACAGCCTTATTATGACAACTTCATGAACGGCTATACATACAAAATACCGACCTCGAATGTTTTTCATGTTTATCAATACCAAATGAGACTATATGAATGTAAAGGCACAATGAAAAGGTACAGGTGACGAATTCGAAGAACGGTCGATCTCATAACTCATATAAGGAATACAGAAAAAAATAGTTTGGAAAACACGGAATCCTGGACACAGCAGAGGTGGGATTAGGTGCCTAGGAGGAGTAAGCATTCCTTGTCGACCGATCATATCCGTCGTCAGGACATGTCGCAGTAATAACTGTCACTGCTCAGGATTCCTAGGTGCCGAATATATGCCAAAACCCTAAGCCCTTCTTTGGCAATCGATGATGTCTTCATATGAGTGAACGATTCATGATTCGTCATGCGCGGATCCAGGAGTTTTCTCAAAGGGGTGTGGAATTTACCAGGGCTCGAACTTGTGCCAAGAAAAACAATAACCCTGTAAAAATAAGCCTCTAAGCATCATTCACCAATGATGATATATACTTTGCCAATTCCAGGACTCCTTCGATCCGCGCATGTTTATATATATATATCTTTGGAATATCTAAACAGCTAACAAATTTAGTTTGTAACTTACCAGAAGGCTCCAAATGTGTTCGGGATGATAATCATATATTTGAATTAACGTGTTATTGCTTTGTTGTTTAACGTCCCATTCAAGAATATTTCACTCATATGGAGACGTCACCGTGTGCCGGTGAAGGGCGACAAATTTTGCCTGTGCTCGGCACTGCTGGCCG
>JACSZP010001202.1:0-13078 GCA_016161895.1 Pinna nobilis
ATGAGACAGTAAAAACCGAGGTCCCGTGTCACAGTAGGTGTTGGCACGTTAAAGAACCCTCCCTGCTCTACGGCCAGCAGTGCCGAGCATAGGCAAAATTTGTAGCCCTTCACCGGCACACGGTGACGTCTCCATATGAGTGAAATATTCTTGAGTGGGACGTTAAACAACAATACCATAACATACCATTCTCTACACAGTAATAAGACCTTTGAAAGACGCATAATTTGTATATTAGCCCACAGTATATAATCTAGGTTTTGTATATGTTCGAGAGTGTTTGTCATTATATGATATGTTAAAACTGAAGAAGTGCCGAAGGATATTGAAAGATCCAAGTCCAATGACGGTCTCAATATGGAAAACAAATGCTAATCTCCAATGTTTCCGGAAGGAGTCAGCTTCTCCTGTTGGCAAGCTTAACACGTCGCAAATTTTCCACGGAAACCCTAATAGTTCAGTAAAATGTAGATTTCGGTTGAAAACGTCACATGCTCTCGAAATGAACAAGTCATATGACAAGCACTTAAATTTATTTGATAAATAATAATTCATAATCAAATGCGATATGAATACACGTTATGTGAATCATGTCGCGAATGTTTGATGAAATACACACAAAGTGAGACGTAATGCTGCTGCAGCACAAAACATTTGTCGTATTGACGCTGAGAAATATGTCAAGGCTAACTTTTGACTTTAAAATCAAATAACAAAGAGTGAAATCCTGTGTCAACGGTTCACTGAATAAGCTTATTTTCTCACACAGTGTAAAGTACTTTGTAAGCATCACAGAGGATATGGTTAAACATTGCTTTTGTTGGAATCACAATGCCTCTTATCTCCGGTTTGCCGCCTTTTCTTTTGATTTGCGTTATGTGATAGAGGTGTTCGGCATTCGTCCGCGAGTTCTATTGTTTGTATTTGGTTTGTGGCTGAAATGTAGCCCTTATCATCGGACATCGCTGTGCTGTTGTATTGTTGTTGACTTCAAACTCAAGAATATCTCATTTAAACAGAAAAGTCACCATATGTAAATGAAGGAATTTAGATTTGAACAATGCTGGACACTTGCAGAAATTGACAAGTTTGGGTTTATTAACGTGCTAATACCAGTAAGACATGACACCTCGGTTTTTAGTTTCATTTGAAGGACAGAAAAAGCCAGCCGCCTCCTCTTATAGGATTCAATTCTATAGCTCCATGGTTTGAGGGCGGCCACGCTAACCATGGAACCATGGACATGAAGACTAGTCTCCATTGCATGTTTGTAAAATGGTGAGTAAAATGAAGTGTAAAAGGAATAGCATTGGTATGCTGAAATTCAATAACAGTTTTGAAAATGATGTAAAATTTGAATTATTAAAGATAAAAATTTCATGTTTAGCTATTGCAATAAAATGCTAGCTATTCAATGAAATCTTCAATTAAAACTCAGTCAATATTTTGTAACAGTATTACGCTTCAAATTGACAAACTCTTAATAAAAATCAGCCTACGCACATGTCATAGACTTAGAGATTTTTATCGGATATAAAATTGATTTTCAAAAACCGTATAACATAAAACACAATTAAAATCAAATAAGCTATGCAGGGGGTTCCTGATGCAAAGCGGAAGTGCAATTACTAATTGTGATAAAGACGTGTAAAGTTCTCAGTAAATAAACCCTTAATTTCTTTCTCATTTCAATTTTCTAATCAACGGATATTTGATAACGTTATATGTATTGATAAAAAATAGATGCATGGCCTTTGCCATATAATTAATTTGTTTTCGAAGGACTACTGATTTATCAAGTAAAGATAAACAGTTCCCAATAGGACCTGTGTTTAAGAGTTATGTTTAATCAAAAGTCAAACACACTCTTCTGGTATCTCTTTCCTAGAAGTACATCTGTTTTGGGATGAATTGAGAAATTATCACTGTAAACGACAAATGAATCGATTATCTTTCCAATTTTACAGGTATCTATAAAATATTTATATTTCATGTTTTAAATGAAAATACTATATATTTTTTTTGAAAATGAAATCAAAAAGTAATCATTTCAAGCCAAGCTTATCTATCAAAGTGTTCCGAAGTCACCACTTTAGAGCTACATGGAATTTCTCGTATTTACACATGTTTTGCAAAACAGTAATTGTAAAACTATAGATGAATGTTGAAAGTTCAATACCTGACAAGAGAGATTTTTTGTAGTTGTTGTTGCTGTTTTTATGATTTCTATTTGTTTATTCAACGTCCTGCACAATATATCTTACATTTATGTATATATTATCGATTGATGGTCAAGATCATTAGATACGGACCTGTGCTCTGTACAAACAGTAGTTTATCAGTTTACATTCTTTAAAAATGTTGGTTTAAACCAGACGTTACATGTATTCACATCTAATGTCTATCAATCGGCGAAATAATATCTGTAATCTATACTAACGGCTTAGCTGTCGACATGGATTCGAACCCAGTATCCCGAAGCGTGACGAATGTTTAAGACACTAAGCCAATTGTCCGGTGTATAGGCTACTGTCCCTTTGCTTGGTTAGCGTCGGTTATCCTTTACAAGCTTTATGACCTGTTTCCTTTTTTCATTTTCTTTTATAAAAAACAAATAAATCCTATCGTCGGTAATGAAAGGGTAGTTTTATTGCAAGATTCCATGTAAGTACGTTTATATATCTGAAAAAATGCCATTGTATCGACAAATCTTAACTAGCGATAAAAAACGTCGGTTAGGTCCGCAAAGTGAACGATAGACGTCTGTGCCTCATTTATTTTTGAAACAGTAGAATCACCAAGAATGTTTGTATATTGATGATTTAGTTCACAGTCAGATGGGATAATACGATCCTTGCTAAGCTCAATAGTTTATAGATTTTAATGGAATAACTATTGAAATATCTGTTAGCAAATTCTAACAAAATTCAAACAAGTTGATCGAACGTCAATAGTGAGCTTCGAGCGTGTATATATTTTATTAAATATGCCAGGATTAAGCCTAATACCAATAAACTAAATTGTGATTTTAATTTATACAATGATAGAAAAAAACAACCTCTGTTACAATACAACGATAAATTTATGGGATTCTGAGATGTCGAAACAAAACGATTAAAATAAAAGTTGAAAAAAATTGATTAAAAACAAGATGATGTGTTTTAGAACAGTTAAGTAAAAGTTTTGTCAATATGTGGGTCATTTGATTTTTTTTATTACGGAATATCTTCAAACTTGTAATACCATAAATATATTTATGAGACACGGTATGAGTCTAGAAATGCTTCATATTATGGTTGATCCTTCAGTATTACAGGGGTTTTGAATGTTGCATGTGTTTTCTTATTATTGATTCAATTGTTCATTGCTAAAATTGAATAATTGGGTCATTAACTCAGGGTTTTAAAAATTATCTCTAAGTAAATTCTTTCTTCGTTCTTAGGCATGTGTTTTTCTGTGTTGTTTCGAAAGAAGATCTGCTGAAAAGCAGTAAAGGAGATCAAATTATGTCTTTCAACAACCAAATTAAACAGATCTAGAGCTACGAAAATTGAAGGTTCGAGGAATGCACACGACAAGTTCAGAACGAGGCTATATGACTTGCCATCTCATTAGGGTTCTATTCGTCCTTTGTGTGGCATTGTACAGAAACAAAAGAGGACAGTGAAGTTTGAATTTTAACTAGACTGCTCATTATCTCTGCAGTTAGTTTTGTAGTTGCAAATATAATAGCAGAAGAACCAAGAGGTGTTAGAAAGCCCAAGTCCAAACAAACACGACGATTAGAGGAACAATAGCAGTCTCAATGTGGAATATAATTGCAAGTCCCCTAAGGGATGGGACCAGGTGTTCGGAAGGAGTCAGCGTCCCCTGTTGGCACGCCACACCTGTAGCAAATATTCCACGGAAACCCTACGGGTTCGGTAAAATGTCAAATATGCTTTTGATCTGATCAGAAGTCACTGCAAATGGTTGCACTCATGAATATTGACTAGACTAACATCCTTGAGAGGGGACCAAATATTATTTAGTATTACATTTATGAGAGGGTGATATTGCATATTTTCATCCCGGGGAAGCATTGTTGACCGAGGCGAAGCCGAGGTTGACAATGTATTCCGAGGGGTGAAAATATGCAATATCACCCTCTTATGAATGTAATATTTATTTTATTATACCGAGTGTCATATTTGTAACTTTGTTTTCCATTCTGTCGGTCCTAATCAAACTATTGTGTACTCGACATTCATCTGGAACAAACATAGTTTTGCATATACGACTGTGTTGACGTACTACGTCACTGCCACAAGTCTGATGACGTATGCTATGCGCACTTGAACGTCAGCGCATGTGATAATTTTTGGAATATCACCCTGGCTTCTTTATCTTTGTAGAACGAGCGGGTGACATTCAAAATTGTCGCATGGCTCTCAACCAATCAAATTACATGATTCTAACAGAAGGTATAATAATTTTTTGTAAGTCTCCCATATTGACCATTAAACTTTCGTAGTGACGATTGGTCTTTAGATTGTTACGTTAACATTAGGAACAATATCTACATTGATATTCCTTCACGGATGACTAGTCATAGTCATAGACAAATCTGTTTGAAAATTCAAACCCGTTTTCTAAATTGATATCTGAGATGTATTCTAGCTGAAACAGAGATTTCATTTCTATCCTCATTTGTTAAAATCCTGTTTGTTTTCAATCGATGGACGAATTAATCATGCACTAGGGGAAATTCTTCATGGGACAAACATGTTATCGATTTGCGGAATTTCGGTGACACAGAAATATCACAAAGATGATAGATAACGACTGCCATTGGTCTTTCATTGTCTCACGAGCCCTGGGGAATAATTCGAAAACAATATTTGGTACTTATGTATATTTGCCTCGCGTTAAATTACCGAACTGAGAAAATTCCATCGTTAAAATCAATAGTTTTTGGATTATTGAAAGTATTTTTTTCATCTGGGAAGAGTCCCGAGTCGTGTAGGTATCTATTTTTATAGACTTTGTTCAAATCTGTTCCACTGATACCAATATATGCTTGGTTATCTCAGAGGCGCCATGGACGAAAAGTAAGAACAGTCAGCTTTCACCACTCAGTCTCTAACCTAGAGTCTACGTGAGTTCGATCCCTGCTGGAACTTAAGTATATTATGAGGGATAGTTTGCCACGTTTATTGTGGAAGGCCGTCGATCTACTTCCGGGTACATTAGTAATCGGGTTCTTTCTTCCATCAATATAAACTGGCTACGGCCATATGACTGAAAGATTGTCAAATTTGACGTAGAGTAAAAACAAACAAGCAAAATCTTAGGTAACCTTACCAGCCCAGACACCAAGACAGACAAATGTAGATGCACGCGGTGACCTCCAGTTCATGGACTGTATCGGGTAAACAATCGCTTGGTATCTGTCAATTGTCATTGCCGTTAAGGTCAAACATGTGGCATGGAGTGTGACCTGAAATTTGAAAAGAAACATATAAAACAATGTCAATAACAGAAACAATGTCCATAAAAGTCTATGAGTAAGACGGTTCGAGATGGCAACTTTTTTGTTCTAGAATACATATTTGAACAAGGGGAATAGAAGAATTTTGCCCGATTTCCAATGTGAGCATACGGTACATCCTTGCCATATCGTGAAAGTAACGATGGAGGGGAGAGTCCTACACCATCTTTACATAGAGTCGTGGACACTAAAAAGCAGTTTCTTTGTCAATGTATTCCGAAGGTACATAGCAGTATTAAACTGTTCTTTTTAGAACAGTCCGATATTCTTCTTTATTTTGCAAACGGGACATGCCTTCACACGGAAGAGTTCCGGAAAAAATGATTTCAAATTTATCGTATTCAAACTGTGTTACAAAGACGCCGTGCTACTGTTCCTAAAGAGCAATATAAGCAAAATCAGCCTCAGTTATGTATTTGAAATCCTATTGCAATAGATCGTTATCGGTTGTTCGAACCTTACTTAGGGCCATTGGCCTGATTGGGTAACAAGAACCTTTATCGCCATAAAAATAAGAACTAAAAACAAAACAATACAAAACAAAACAAAAATAGAAAAACAAAAACAACCAATTTTTCTGACGTGGGTCTATTGGTCTATGTCCAATCCGACAAAAATTAATATGAAACTTTCGTCTGATAACCGATCTCGTGACGACAAATCAATTGCTTTGTTTTCATGACGAATCAGGTTTTGTCGCCGGCTTGGTTCAAACTCATATTTCCGTGCATAAGACGAACTTTGAAATTATACAGGCAGTTCTGAAGAAAACTAACAAATGCGGTAAGGATAAGCTATGTTAGATGTAAAATATTTTACATTGTGGTACAACAGTTCTAAGTAAAGTAGCAGGGGGAATCCCCGTACTGAAAAAGAAAACAATAAATGTAAGTAAATGATTTTTAACCAGTCATTAGATGAGAATTTGCACAAAATTTAAACAAACGGGAAACGCTCCTTTATTCCTAACAGAAAAAAAATTCGTAGTGGATTTCCTGTCAGATAAGCTATAGCTTTTGAATGGTCGATCCGTTTTGGTTCAAGATGGACTTTTGACCGTTGACACCTTAACACAGGATTCAATGAGGGATTAGATTGGAACCACCTTATAACTCGTAACATTACCCTGTTAGTGTTACTTAAGTAGAGATACTTAATCATGGACATACTGGAAATGAATGTGTTTAATTCAAGACGATCCCCTTCGGGGTGATGGAGTCTCTGGTTAAGGTTCAACTATATCAACGAAACAACGTTAGACGTTTGTCTGTCAATTAATATAATCACAACACATACATCTTCCTTTCTAGAAGTGATGTATTGTCCTGTTATGGTATTATATTATTATCTGAAATTACCACAGAAACAGAATGAATTTGAAATCTAGTGAATTTGAAATCTACTTGATAATATTAAAAATATATATATCTATATAATTTCTAGTTTACCTTCCAATGAGCGTATTTTGTGTAGGTCAGTATCTTCAAACACCTGCTAGCTAAAGTGAGTAGTTGACTTAATTACAAATTCATTAATTATGTAATACATGTACATGATATCTGATAGACGGAAGTAATGTGGAAAATTGTCTTTTGACACAATCTACAATGGATTCAAACAATATACTGTAAAGCTCACTGCTATAATCACTATACAAGGAATTACCACATACACTTAGAGATGACGATTGGACATGTGTATATTTTTAAATAGGACAACCTTGGCCTAGTGGTTAGCGTGTTCGACCTCTGATCATGAGGCCGAGGCATCGAACCACGCGGTAGGTGTTGGCACGTTAATGACCCCTCCCTGCTCTACGGCCGACTTACTATAGGCAAGATTTGTCACACAATGTCCCATACGGTCTACATAGGCTATAAGTGTAGTACTCTTAAGGGAAGTGCGCGACAACATTACAGTACAATAATATTTTTAAATATCAACATATAAACTATTTACTATGCAGTGTTCAACAAGACCATTCCTATATACATGCACAGCTGAAATACGCCAATCAGATCTAGTATATGTATATATTTGTTCACTCATTAATGCATACAAAATAATAACCACACACTCTACACATTTAAGCATAACAACTAGCGTTCCATTGAATTTAGAGTTGGTCCAGTTGCACTCACAATACACAATAATACACAACATACGCATAAGGAACTTAACAAACGCGAATAATTGTATCTGCCTGTATGAAAAGGTCATGTTAAAGAACATTAACGGACTAATGATCGATCCAATTATTCCAATACGGAATACAAAATGAAGGACTTGACAAACACGGACCCCTGGAAACACAAGAGGTGGGACCAGGTCCCTAGCACATGAAAAGTTAACACTGATTTAGCAGTCAAGGTCTATAGTTGATTACTGTATATTCAACCAGGAAGTCTAGGCTGCGAGGCTCAATATGCATGCTTTTTTCTATTCTTGAATAAGGACCCATTCCTCAGTAGATATTGATTTAAGTTTAATATCCCCAGACATCCACGGCCCTGCCCACCGAGCATAGGTCATAAGTTATTTGACGCCCTTGACCGGTTATCGGTGACGCCTACATATGGGTGCGCTAATTTTGATTAGGACATTAAACAACAAGAAAACAACAAGACTTATGTCACATGTTACAAGAAAAAGAAAATCACCGACTTACGTAAACTGTATACATTGATATTTTACACATTGCATCACCGAAAGTCCATGATTCTGTGGCAAAGTAGATGGAAGTGACAGGAACCACGATAATCAGAAATGCAATGTCTGCTAATGCCAGGTTAGCTATGTACATATTTGTTCCAGTGCGGACACTGTGGAAAATTGTTATATAAATGACAACACCATTTCCTATCAACCCGGTCACGATAAAAAACGTCCAAATGGTGGGCACTATAATGGTGCTGACATCCTCTGTATCTCCGGGTGGTAACGTGTTATTTAATGAGACGTTGGAAGCGATAGAATATACCGAAGTCATGTTGTGTAAAATCTTAATCCAATCAAGTAAAAATCAGGTACAAAAATAACTTAATTTCTAACACTCCACTCCGAGTATCAGCGTGTACAAAATGATGCTTGCTCCGATACGAAGAGCTTTCAAATATCACATCATACTCAAGTCTTTAAGATCGTATGCATTCATTGGATCTTGTCAATCAAATACCAAGTTTTCGATATTGCATACACATATATGCATATCCTTCTCCAAATAAGCTATTTCGTTGCATTACAATTCGAGCGCTATTGATGCTTGTATTCAGTAGTAGCTAACAAATGCAATTATTGTCAGCTTAATAATTCTTAGCAGTGTTAATGAAACCTGTCCTTAAATAATATATCAGCGCTTAAAAGTAATGCAGCTACAAATATATGGATTACGGTACACGTAGAGCCACACAGTTTTAACTTGCTGCATCAAATATTACTATCTGAAACTGAAACTTATTCCACCATGCACCGTCGGGAATTGGCTGTCTGAATACCTGTATCAGTTGCCGTAGTATATCTGCGCACATGTTGGATTAATTGATTGAAGGGCGTATTTATATGCATCGATGACACGTGTTTATTGCATGTCATTATCTATCAGAAAAATCATTTTCATTTACACACAAAGTGAAAATAGACTCTCTCTCTCCGTTTTCAAAAGGAATCTTATAAATAATTCAATCTTTGTCAATTTAATGATATAGTAGTTTCATATAATTTTAATGACCATAATACGATCCCGTAAATGCTGTAGAGGATTATTTTGTCATTATTATGAATATAAACAAAAATGGTAATATGTCTTTAACTTTTTTAATTTGACGCTATACATTAGGCACACTTGTTAAACAACAAATCTGAAGGTATCAGTTCTGTTTAGTCTTATGGTAGTTGTTTCCATGTTGTTTAACGTCCCAATCAATAATCATTTGAGCACGTGAGGCTACACGGAATAACGGCGAAAGAATTTAAATTTAGTTTTTGTTCGCACTAAGGATTAAGATCATTGAACAGCGAGGTAGTCTATACTGAATCCTAATTTGACCAGTTATTGTATAATCAAAATGACAGAAAAAAACTAACCACGTCCGCGTCAGCTCGAATCCTAGACCAGTCTGAACACTTGTAGCCTTGAAGACTCTAAGTTACATGACCAACTGCATTTTTGACAATATTTCGTGTTCCCGTTAAAGCATTTTTTCATCTGTTTTATTTGGTTTCTATTTCATTAGATAATACTTCATATTCGCTCATATTCTCGTGAGAGTTCACAATAAATTACTCCAATAAGTACTGATTGTTTGTCTTGTGAAGTGCTATGATTAATGTCTTTTGTTGATTAAAATGCAAATAGAAGACAGCATTTCCTTTATAATCATAGAATGCAAGGTCACTTAGACCAAAACAACGTTCGTGTTATTTTCATATTTATGGTAAATTGGAATATGAAAAACTCTATGTGGACAGCTGATATAAAATTCTTTTTATTTGATACAACAGATAATGGAGTTTTTTTCTTTGTATAATTTCAGTAGCTGGGATGATGGTACAGGAGATGGAACTAGGCCGATAATTGGAAGTCAGTGCAAAAAGGTAAATATAATGGAGACTAAGTATGTAAATAGGTCCTGTAAACAAATTTTAATCTTAATTCATGGGTTATATTCATTTATTCATTCCGCTTTTGATTTTACTTTAATTACGCCACACATTCTTATCAGTTATTCTATTTAGAATTTTGTGAATGAGTTTGTCTTAAGTCCGATTCTAGTTTGATCAGTATAATTTATGTAAAAATCATTGAAAACAATTTTTGTTTTCATATTGAAACGTCAATAAATTGTTAGAATATATATTTTTTTTTGCTTTGCAGATTCATCCGATTTGAAATAAAAGAGAAACCCAGTTACATGATATCTGAAACATGTTTGCTTATCTGTAAGACAACGTGTAGAGTGAGATAATTATATTATTAAAAAAAAATAAATTATTTTACTTGTTAATCCATGTTGTGTAATGTATGGTGCATTTTATTTATAGCTGACAGATTCTAATACCAAGGAAAACTATTTGTTACGGATTTAGACGAACCATGTATAATTAATGGGCTTTTCCATACATTTTATTACGGAAGTTTGCGTTTATGTAGCTTTGTCTCTTTCTGGTTAACCTTCATAATTCTGTATATGAAGCATTCTGTTTATTGACAATGTTATTGTTATTATAGCCTACATACAGATGCAGTTGTTCAATTAATAAGAATAAGTGATGTGAATTCATTTTTTTAATCTTAATCTTGGTTAGACAAAAGTGCTTTAGATTTTTCTACAAAACGAGATAAAATGTGCATCATTTGGTCAGAATTTTTATACGTTTGTTGGTATTTTGCTTCATTAACTATAATCTTCGAAGGAAGTGCATTTCTTTCACTGCATTAAAATGCATTATCAATATATCGTTATTTCAAGTGTTTCATTACACAAAGTAGATGATAGGCATGATGCTGTCCATGATAGGGACATACTTTCTTTTTATCTCTGATATGTAAGTTCAATCGTTATCGTCATTGTGTTGCTTTGTTTTCGTCCGGCTTGAAACTTAGTTATTTATATGGAGGCGCAATCGTTTGTCTGCCATGAGCTTCGATTGTTTACCAACACTGGGCACTAAAGATTATCAAGCAGTAAGGACAATCCTGAGTACCAAAATTTGATATGACACATGATCCTAGTTTTTTTGTCTAATCAGATCGACAGTAAAAACAATCTGCTGTTGTTGAGAAACAAGCCCAATGAAGATAAGCACTATATCACAGAGCATCGACAGCTATGCATGCAACCGTTATGAAGCCTTTCATTGTTAAAAATGATTTAAGAATACTCATTACCGAACGCACTGATGGATAGTAAAGGAACGAAACGAAAAATGAAATGGCATGGTCTCAGAGACGCGGGAAGTAAAAATATCGCTGGAATATGTGCTTTGGAAGATTTTTTTGCCTTTAGGCTTTACTCGTTACATAAAACAGTTTGTTATGATCACTATTATGTATTCCCATAGGATGATGTCATACAAAATCGTTTTATGCTTTAATTACCTACATCTCATTGTCAAGCGTTTACATAAGTAAAGACTGTATACGGAAGGCTTCCTAATCGATGATATTGACACAGATGCTTCATACTGAGGGCGCAAGAAACTAACACTTGAGATCAAGTAACAAAGGGTAGATGCACAGGAATGCGCATTTCATTTGCAAAGGTGTGATACAATATAAAGATAAGGTATATTAACGGACTGATTAACTGGTGCAAAACTGTTAAGGAGGGCACAATCAAACAGCTGGTTAATTTTCTCTTACGCAATAGCAAAATATACAAGGACTTGTGTGTAGTGAAATTAATGTATATACGGGGTTCCGAGTGGTGAAATGTCAGACTCAGAAACTATCTATTCAGTGTGCGCTTTTGATATTGATGTCAGCAGATGATGAAACTGTCTAATGCCGTAAATGGAACAGAATAGAATAAGAGAACATACGTGACAATACAGAAGTATCATGATTTAAGTGACTTACAAAATTAGTAGGTTTCCGACATTATCTGTTAAACGACCATATATATCCAAGAAATTTTGATTGCGTTTATAGGGCCGCCTGGCCTAGTGTTTGACTTCTTATAGCGTGGTCCGAGGTCGAACCCAACTCACGTCGCGGTTGGCTGTCCCCGTCTTTCAGATGAGATAGAAAAAAACTGAGGTACCATGGCACAGTAGGTGTTGCCACGTTGAAGAATCCGAGCATAGGCAAAATTTGTCGCCCTTCATTGGCACACGGTGCCGTCTCCATATAAGTGAAAGATCTTGAGTTAAATTTTACATAATAAAACAACCAACTAAGAACCAAATGTAGAATTTCGTCTCCACTTTCTTTCATTTCATTTATCTTGTGTGTCTAGCAACTCATCATCAGCTCTCCCAGATATTTTGTTTATTTCTTTTATTTTTAACGTATAGCACGGAATACTAGATACCGAATAAATATCTACTAAAACGACAATAAAGTCAAGTCTCGTTAATCCGGACGCCAATAATCCGGTTGCTTCACATTCCAGGCGAAATTTCTAGGGAACAAAATTCCCAAATTGCATTGACTTTTTTGATAAGTATATTTCAGCGACCCGGACGAGTCATTAATCCGGATAATTTGCTTGGGAACAAGCGCCCGAAGTGATGAGGTTCCACTCTATATAAATCCAGCGAGCATATGACAGCCAGGGGTCTCTCTTTAAAAAAAAAATAAGTAGGACATCATGTTGAAAGGTAACACATATCGTAAATCATCAGTCAGTTTAAATGTAGTATGTAAGAAATGTATATTCAGTACAGATGATTCAGAATCCACTATCGGCGAACAAGGAAGCAGGCATCATGTTTAGTGGTATATTGTGATTACATTGTACAAGGGGCCTCCGTGGCCGAGTGGTTAGCGTGTTCGACTCCGAATTGGAGGGTTCGGGGTTCGAATCCGCGTAGCGCCACTCCGCGGTT